>JANVCC010008873.1:58974-75006 GCA_025345505.1 Todiramphus chloris collaris | reverse complement strand
TAACACCAATAAACTCCAGAGGTCCCTTCCAACCTCAGACATTCTGCAATTGTGATGGGAAATGTTAGTAGTTGGTAATCTTCTAAATTTTATGCCTGTAGTGTGTGATAGGCTCTAGAAAAACAGAAGCATTTTCTAAAATACAACTTGCTGTGATGTGATGTTTCATTTCACCATTTTATGCTGTTTATTGTCAAGTATGTTTAGGAGGAAAAAAGCTCCCCACCCCCACCCCCACCTCACCACCCCCCCTCGTTCGCTTTTGTTTTTTTTTTTTCTTTTTTTTTTTTTTTTTTTTTAAATTTTTTTTGGGAAAAAAAAGAGCCCCCCCCCCCCCCCCCCCGTTAGCTCCTAGTGTGTTGTGAACGCTGTATTGTATTTTTTTTAGTAGTAACTTAAGCACAGTTTCATGAAACATGAAGAGACAAATTCATGCTTCCTGGACAGGTCCCTGTTCTTTGTATCCCTTCCGTTCCTCCCTCTTCTATGCTTTTAACTTATGTGGCTTTTGGCACCCAGCAGACTGTTTTGTCATCTCCAATGTTTCCAACACTTCTACCATGTTAGAAAATGAGCCTAGCAAAGAAAAAAAAAATTCTCATAGTTTTCTGCTAGATTAATTAGTTAAATCAGTGCATTCAGAGTTAAATAGTTTGCTTCTACAGTTCTGTACTGTTAGATATAAAATTAGTCTGCATTAACGATATAGTTTGTCATTCACTTTTACCATCATAAAATACTCTTCCTGAATTTTCTGGTGGAGTCTGATTTCTCGCCTTAAACTGACAAAACAGAAGAACTGTCTGTATGCATCAAGTAGGAGGAATTGTTTCAAGCAGTGGTGGGAGCTACACCAAAGTGGTTCAGGTCTTTTCCTTCCACTGTTATGCTAAGAACTTGAAAATAAAACAAAATATAATTGTCATTACAATTCACAACTGAATTAAATTTGCATGGAATGTAAGTGGTCTTTTAAGCTATCAGAGGCCTAAGATGGGGCAAAGCACAGTTACAGATCAATATAGGAAACTAATATCAGTTCAATATTCAATTCAATATTCAAAATTCAGTTGAAATAATTAAGCCCTGGAAGCTATAATTTTTTATTTCTGCTGTTAATATTTACTCATTCTTAGTAATGGCTTTAAACTGAAAGAGGGTAAATTTAGATTAGCTATAAGAAGCTCTTCACCATGAGGGTGGTGAGACCCTGGAACAGGTTGCCCAGAGAAGTTGTGGATGCTCCATCCCTGAAAGTGTTCAGGACCAGGGCTCTGAGAAACCTGGTCTAGTGGGAGGTGTCCCTGCCCATGGTAGGGGTATGGGAATTAGATGATCTTTAAGGTCCCTTCCAACCCAAACCAGTCTATGATTCTTTGATTAATGTCCTGTCTGCAAATTTAAGAGAAGCAGATTAGTCTCAGCATGTGCCTGGAAGACTGACAGAGGTCTGGTGGCAGTCTTCTTGCTTTATCTGACTGTTCTTTTGATGCTTCGTGTTCTGAGGCAGTGGACTTCTGGGTGAGCTTTTATAATTCTAAATTGTTATGGGAAAAGTCCCTTATCAGGGATGTGTATTTAAAGTGCCTCTGCTTTAAGAGTTCTGAGCTAGTTTTCACGGAAGTCTTTAAAATCTCATTACTTTTAATATGGTTTACTGAAAAACATCATTCAAATGCAGGTCAGTAATGAGCTCTTGTAGAAAAGTAGGTTGTTGTTTGTTTGTTTTTTTTCTTAATTTGACAGGTATGTCAGTTTTATTGAAGAACTACTCAAACACTTATCAGTCATGAAAAGGTAACAGTGTAAGACTTCTGTATTATTTTGAATTAAAGACTCGGATATTCTTCAAGCAGTGGAACACAACACACACACCCTTACTAAGAAGAAAGTCATCACCTACATAATATGTCTGCATCCACAGAAACTTCAAAATGATACAGCCTTTTTAATGGGGGTGGAAGAGAGGTAATAAAAGCCATTAAAGTGTGTAATGGCTGCTCCAGGTCTGTTTGTAGAACAGACAAGTATTAATCATAATCTGGGATTTTAAAATGTTTAGGCATTAGGTTAGTATGTTGATTTAATCTAGTAATTTATTTACTGTCTTTTTTCAATATAGCCAGCAGCCAGCTTCGGGTGTAGCCTATTCCCATCCAACTACAGTTGCTAGCTACACCGTCCACCAGGCACCAGTTGCTGCGCACACAGTTACTGCAGCCTATGCTCCAGCAGCAGCTACAGTTGCAGTAGCCAGGCCAGCTCCGGTAGCTGTTGCAGCTGCTGCAACAGCTGCTGCATATGGAGGCTATCCTACAGCGCACACAGCTACGGATTATGGTTATACGCAGAGGCAACAAGAAGCTCCACCACCACCACCACCTGTCACTACGCAGAATTACCAGGTGTGTTAAAAATAAATACTTGTTATTTTAAAATATGTTAAAAAGAGGCCTGTTTGGATGAGAGAATGTGATGATAGTTGGTTTTTTTTCTTCCATGAATCACAGTTTTAATGCAACTCAAATTACTTAGTAGCTAAAACTGATAGAATGTGAAGTGACTGCAGTCTCATATAGCATGTTTAGAGGATTATCAGCAGTACTATTGTAGGAGCTAAGATTGAGACATTTGCACAATAAGCAATGAATTGACATTTATGTTCAAATGTTTTTGTGAACTACTGCTGAAGTACTTGTTTCTGCTAGCCTAAATGTTCAAGTTGCATGTGGTAAACTGGGTCATAGAACTGTTTTGGAGGAAAAAACTGTTCCAATAAAAACCTTCAGCGGGAGATAGAAATAGTTCCCTTGTCAGGTTCCTGGGTGCCACAGGAGATCTAGTACCAAATGTAAGAAGATAAAAATTACCCTAGGAGAGGAACTATCTTTTGGGTAGGCTTGGGTACTCTTTCTGAGACCACTGTCTAACCTTGTGTGGCTGCAGGCTTCTACACGAGGGAACTGTTGTCTGTTTTCATCTTGCCCTGACCTTTGCTGACGCTTCCTTGCATTGAATCTAGCAGTTCTTAGCATTTGGGTGGGTCAGTTTGGGATAAGGATCCCACTGAAAACTAACCAACCAAAAAAAAGAGTAGCAGTTTTCCACAGGATTGACAGACTTATGCAGAATTTCCTTGGTTCTCCACAGTTGTAATGCCAGTGAAAGCAATGAAGGTGGGATTGTGTAGGGTTGTAAGGTA
This sequence comes from Todiramphus chloris collaris, assembly GCA_025345505.1. NCBI lineage: Eukaryota > Metazoa > Chordata > Aves > Coraciiformes > Alcedinidae > Todiramphus > Todiramphus chloris. The sequence goes on along the minus strand of JANVCC010008873.1, from coordinate 71,804 downwards.
TGATGGTACCTTGGAGAACTTCCCATTCTTACCCTAGCTTAAATGTCATATGAAACATTGTGTCAGTGACTTGTATTCCTCTTCAGGAATAAACTTAGCAGTACAAATCAGAGTGCTGCATCAGTTTTGCAGTTGGAAGATTTCAGTCTGTAGGGGCTATGTTGGGACTTATCCAATATAGCTGTTTATTCTTGCTCAGTTTTTAAGAAAGAGTGAGAAGTTGCAGTTTTTCCCTGTCTAGATTCACACAATGCAGGCATGTATGCACATCCTAGTCCATTGGTTTTCATTGGACAGCTAAGATGCAGAAAGATACATAGCCAGGTTTACATAGCCAGGTAGTTTCTGATTGGAAACATGAGCTTTATTTGTATTTTTATCAGCTTTTTTTCACAGAATCCCAGCATGGTAGGGGTTGGAAGGGGCCTCTGGAGATCATCTCATCCATACACACCCCCCCACCCTTCCTGCTTCACCCATAGCAGGGGGCCCAGCATCCCATTGTCCAGGCGGGTTTGGAATCTCTCCAGACAAGGAGACTCCACAACCTCTCTGGGCAGCCTAATCCTGAACTCTGGCACCCTCAAATGTTATATTAGTATTTGTTAGTCAGTCTTCAGTGGATATTTCTAGGCTGGTGTGTTATATGCACAAGAGTTATCAAACTTGTGGTGTGGCTCATAGTTAAAATATGCATTTACTGTGAGACAGAAGACATTGAAATAGTATGTTCTTTGTAAAAATTCTTTAACTTTAGTCCTAAACTTATCAAGACAATTATCTAGATTCTAGTTCATATTTTTGTTTGTTTAAAAGGACTATACTGTTTTTGTATGTTAAATTCCTTTGTACAGCTTTCTTTTATGTATGGTAACAAATCAAAATGTAGGGGTCTTTCCAGTAGCATATTTACTCATAATTACAAGATCATTTAAACTGTTATTGGATGCATTCTGACAGAAAAAGAGTCCCCTAAACTAAAGAAAAATAGTTATACTTTACACAGGTTAGATGGAACAGATTTTATTGTTATTTTTTTAATATAAAAAGAAATTGTATACATTAGTGTATTTCGGCTAATCTAGTTCATGCCTTGCTACCCCTCAGTTGATCAACTCTTTACCATAAATATCATGAGGATGGGAGAATATATGAACATGTATATAGTGTCTTCCAAGCTCTCTCACCTTCTTGCTAACCATCTCCTGAGTTCTGGAGGTTTCAAATGGGCTGCTTGCCTTGAACTTATAAACTAGATATGGTTCTCCAATGGAATAGTTGATACACCAAAAAGTAAAGAAGGCTTTAAAAGTATCACTTTCATACTCTAAAAAATATAATCAAGAAAAGTATTGTTAATGATGGGAATTTTAAAAGCCAATGAAGGATCATGTTTGTAAACTTGTGAATTTATTGTCGTTTGTGGAGATCTGTGGTGGCTTTTTCCTTCATATTTTACAGGAATGTAATCTGATACAGACTCTGCTAATGATTTTTATTACTCCAAATATATACTTAAGGAGAAATTTGCTGGCTTTTCTTTTTTGAACTTTTAGGATTCCTATTCTTATGTTCGATCTACTGCCCCAACTGTAGCTTATGACAGCAAACAATACTATCAACAACCAACAGTGACTGCTGTGGCTGCTGCTGCGGCTGCTGCTGCCCAGCCTCAACCTTCAGTAGCTGAATCATACTACCAGACAGGTGGGTGGCATGATGCACAGTCTGTGTATTACTTCAATACCTTAAAAATATATCTTTGAATATTTTGCATTATCCAGATTTTTAATTTTCTTTTTCTTTTTTTTACTTTTGACATGTAATCTTTGTCAATGTGTAGAAAAATTTGCTGCACCTAGAATGTGAACGTTATTGTGGCATTGCCATAAGTAACTATCTTTGAGATTTGGATTGTTATGAAATTGTCTTGGTTTGAAAGACAGGTGTCTGCCAAGGAAGGCAGGAGTCCCCCTTGGAATGGAAAATTCAACCCCCTCCCCTCTGAATGCTTAGCATTTTGAAATTAAGGGCTTTCAGGCAAAGATGAGGAATAGGAATAACAGTTCTTTACTAAATATATATATAACAAGACAAACAAACAACAATAACTACGGGAGCCAGCTCAGCCCTCACGTGGCAATGGCCGACGGAAAGCCTGTGTCACAAACCCCCCTGGGCAGCCGATCCCAGTGTCCAGCAGGATCCTCGGGAGGCAGCAGGGGCAGAAGAAGCAGGAGACGCAGCAGGGGCGACCTCTCTCCAACCTGATCCCAGTGTCCTGCTCGATCCTCGGGAGGCAGCAGGGGTAGGAGGAGATGCAGTGGGGATGAGTTCTCTCCACCACGAGGGCAGCTTCTCCTCACCTCGAATGTAGGGAGCAAAACAAGAGCCCTAGGGGCTCCACCCAACCCCCTTTATTCGGCTGGCTGGACCCCTCCCCCTGTGGCCAGGTCCTTTTGTCTCTCTTAAGTACAGCAATTTACCTCCTTGACAAACAAGTATGGAAAAATTCTTTAAGAGAAGAAGGAAAACAGAACTCCCCAAAACCCCAACAGAAATACAGTCAAAATGTACTTCTAGACAAACTTTTTTGATGAAATAGGTTCAAAAAGTCAGTGGTGGGTTCAGATGGTAACTTGGTTAGAAAGAGTTTTTAAATTCTTCAGTTACTTAATGTATTTCTTTAATTATTAGTATTGTGAATGTTACAAAACATGAATCCTATTTCCTGCTTAGGAATAATAGGAAAGTTTAGATGTACTTCAGTTTGATGTACTCTAGTGTACTCTGTTGAATGAGAATGTTGTTTAGAAACACAGCAGCACAGTTAAAAATACATAAATCTGAGGCTTACTAGTGTGAGCTGTGATGTGATTAAACAGTTGTGTGATATATGTAAGGTGATGCATAACCATTACTGTAAAACAAACACAACAACAAAAAAACCAAACAAACAAAACAAACCAAAGCAAAAACAACCAACACCCCCAAAAATCCCAAAACAAAGCAGAAACAGCCAAAAAACTCAACAACTCCGAAAAAACCCTCAACAAACAAACAAACCAACCCCACCAAACTAAAACAAACCACTTGATACACTGGACAAGAAACACATAACATTAAGTATCACTTAATGTGGTTTGTATTTCTTTCAACTAAAGCATATCAATGTTTATACATTTCTATTTTCTGTCCTAATTAGCCCCAAAAGCAGGATATAGCCAAGGGGCAACCCAGTATACCCAAGCCCAGCAAACACGACAAGTGACAGCTATAAAACCTGCAACCCCAAGTCCAGCAACAACTACGTTTTCTATATATCCGGTGTCCTCTACCGTGCAGCCAGTAGCAGCTGCAGCTACTGTTGTTCCATCCTATACTCAAAGTGCAACGTACAGTACAACAGCGGTTACTTACTCTGGTAAGAATTTCGCATGTTATGTTCCTGGGATCTTTGCAATTGTTACAGGAGAGGATTTAAATACTCAAGAGTTTTATCAGTTTGTGTTCAATTGCATTATAGTCTACTGAGAAGTATCAACCACTTAAATCGTAATAATGGCAAAATATTTTGATATGCCTTTTAAAGAGGTTTGATGTTTGCATGTGCCTGTTGTTACATGTGATAATGTGCTCACATGTAACAAAATAGTCACAGAGGCGAGTAGCTCTAATCCCCAGTGGAGTGCTCTAGTGAAGCGTATGGTGGCGGGGGGGGGGGGGGGGGTCGCCACCCGGGAAACCTCAGGGGGAGCTGAGAGAGCCATTGCACAGCAGCAGATGAGACCTGGGCAGGGCCAGGGCTAACAGCAGCCAAGCCCTTCCCCCCCCCCCCGTGCCAGCAAGGGTTTATGCAAACAGTTCGTGTGGAAGGGTGCTGAAGCTCTGCCAGCTTTGACCAGGGCATGATGGTTTCCACTGGGCATAAGGCCATGGCCTCTCTAAGCTCTGCACCCACCACAACTGATGCAGTTTCCCAGACAGCGCTCCTGTGGGAATATGCAGCCACCCAGGTGTCAGGCTGCAGGATGTGCAGAGTCAAAGAGAGAGACTACTGGAACTGTACCCTACCTTCCCTGGGACAGGCCTGACAGGCAGACAGGACCCATGACACAGGGGATTCCCTGTCCTCTTTCTGTCTGGCTGAACACAGTGGCTCAAGGGACAGGGGGCAATGGTGAAAGTTCCTGCCTGGTGCAGCAGGCGTGTCCCCTTGGTGACTATCTCGCCTTCCTAGGTACACTTGCATAATAGGTATGAAGCTCTGCAAGTGTAAGGAAACAGTAACAAGGATGATGGTACGTTTAGATTGGAGGTATTGCCAAGGTTAAGTTGGCCTATCTCCTGCATCAAAACTGTTTCCTTGAAGAAAAGACTGTTTGTTGTCATAGGTGACTCCCTTCTGAAGGGAACAGAAGGCATTATACGCAGACTAGAGCCACTTCTTAGGGAAGTCTGCTGTTTCCCTGGGGCCTGGGTTAAAGGTATGAAGAGGAAAACCTCCTACCCTGGTATGGCCCTTGGATTATTATCCATTATTGATTTTTTTGTTTTTTGGTTTTTTTTTTTGGGGGGTAGCCAATGATGAAGTTGTAATAAGTCCAGGGGCGATCAAGAGCAGGAAAGCTATGATATAGTTGCCATCACAGAAACATGGTGGGATGAATCACACAACTCAAGTGCTGCGTTGAGTGGCTATAAACTCTTCAGAAGGAATAGGTCATGAAGGAGAGGCAGTGGAGTGGCCCTGAGTGTTAGGGAGTGTTTTGATTGCTTAGAACTTAATGATGGTAACAAAAGGGTTGAGTGTTTATGGGTAAGAATCAGGGGGAAGGCCAACAAGGCAGACATGGCGGGAGTTTGTTATAGACCACCCAGCCAGGATGAAGAGGTAGATAAAATATTCTATAAGCAGCTGGGAGAAGTCTCACAATCACTACCACTTGTCTCATGGGGGACTTCAACTTACCAGATGTCTGCTGGAAATACAATAGACCAGGGAGGGAACAGTCCAGAAGGTTCCCGAAGTGTGTGGAAGACAACTTTCTGACATGGCTGGTGAGAGAGCAAACTAGGGAAGGCACCACACTGGACGTGTTCACAAATAGAGAAAGACTGGTGGGTGATGTGATGGTTGGAGGCCATTTTGGGCACAGCAATCATGAAATGATAGAGTTTTTGATTCTTGGAGAATTAAGGAGAGGATCAACAGAACTGATACCTTGGACTTCCAGAGGTGAGATTTTGGCCTGTTTAGGAGCCTGATTGACAGAGTCCCTTGGGAGGCTGTCCTGAAGGGCAAAGGAGTCCAGGAAGGCTAGACATACTTCAATGGAGATACTTCAATTGACATGCTTGATTGCCATCACATGGCACATACAGGACAACCAGGTGATCAGGCCCAGTCAGCATGGGTTTATGAGAGGCAGGTCCTGTTTGACAAACCTGATCTTCTTCTATGACAAGCTGACCCATGTAGTAGATGAGGGAAAGGCTGTGGATGTTGTCTACCTGGACTTTAGTAAGGCCTTTGACACTGTTTCCCACAGCATTCTCCTGGAGAAACTGGCTGCTCATGGCTTAGATGGGTGTACTCCTCACTGGATAAAAAACTGCCTGGATGGTTGAGACCAGAGAGTGGTGGTGAATGGAGTTAAATCCAGTTGGTGGCCAGTCCAACATAAGCAGTGTTCTCCAGGGCTCAGTATTGGGGCAATTTCTGTTTAATGTCTTTATCAATGATCTGGATGAGGGGAATTGAGGGCACCCTCGGCAATTTTGCAGAGGTCACCAGGTTGGGTGGGTGTGTTGATCTGCTTAGGGGTTGGGAGGCTCTACAGAGGAATCTGGCCAGGCTGGATCGATGGGCTGAGGCCAATGAGATGAGGTTCAACAAGGCCAAGTCCTAGGTCCTATACTTGGATCACAACAACCCCCTTCAATGCTCCAGGCTGGGGGAAGAGTGTCTGGAAAGTGCCTGGTGGAACAACACCTGGGGATGAGCCAGTATGTGCCTGGGTGGTCAAGAAGGCTACCAGCATCCTGGTTTGTATTAGCACTAGTGTGGCCAGCAGGACTAGGGCAGGGATTGTTCCCCTGGATTGAGCACTGGTGAGGCTGCCCCTTGAATCCTGGGTTCAGTTTTGGGCCTCTCACTCCCAGAAGGACATTGAGGGGCTGGAGCATGGCCAGAGAAGGGCAACGGAGCTGGGGAAGGGGCTGGAGCACAACTGTGGTGAGGAGTGGCTGAGGGACCTGGGGTTGTTCAGACTGGAGCAAAGGAGGCTCAGGGGAGACCTTGTTCCCGACAACTCCCTGATAGGAGGCCAGATCCAGATGGGGTTGGTGTATTGTCCCAGGGAACAAGTGATGGGACAAGAGGAAATGGCCTCAAGTTGCACCAGGGGAGGTTCAGGTTGGACCCAAGGAACAATTTCTTCCCCACAAGGGTTGTCAGGGGCTGGCCCAGGCTGCCCAGGGCAGTGGTGGAGTCCCCATCTCTGGAGGGGTTTCAAAGCCATGGAGACGTGGTGCTGAGCCACAGGGTTTAGGGGTGACCTGTCAGTGCTGGTTAGTGGTTGGACTTGATGGTCTTAAAGGTCTTTTCCATCCTACATGATTCTTTTGATTTCTATACAAAGTATTGGTATTGCTATGTGCATTGTGTTTTGTGAGTTACTGTAAGATTTGAAGAGAAAAGATGAGGGATAGAAAAGATAAGGAAACGCATCCATGCAAATGCAACCCAGGGAATTTGGCAGCATGCTGCCATCAAACATCAGTTAAAAACATGAAGGAACAGTCTAATGGAAGTCTTGTCAGTTTGGGTTGTGTTGACCCAAAAGAGGAGGAGAATGGGTGCTAAAAGAAAGACCTTCCTCCAAATGTTAGAAATAAAAAACATAGTTAAAGATGAAATGTTAACTTTATGGCCAGATGGTAATCTACTGGTGTATTATACTTACCTTGAACTTTTTATTTTATTCTCTGTTTAAAAAGGGATTTTAAGATTTCCTTGAAACAGAGCCTGATCAGAGGATTAAAATAGTTCAATCAGTAGATGTAGAAAGTTTATGAGAAAATTGCCTCAAAGGTGTGAAAGCCTAGTTTCCTTGATTTATTCAACTTTGATGTTAGAAATCAAGGAGTATGTAGACGGGGTGTGATGCAGAGGTTTTAGTGGGCAAGCAGCTTCTCTGCACTAAAACAATTTAAATCTGTGAAATAGTGTAATAGCACTAGCCATTCTGGTTTTGTTTTTTTTTTCCTTTCCTTTACATAATATCTGTCCTACTTTTCATTTTGGAACTTGAACAGTAAATCTGGTTCTGGAAGTCTACTTGTTTCAAGTGGCCTTTGATAAAGTTTTTATTAAATTTCTTGTTACATCATACTCAGCCTTACCAGATGTACCAGGAAATGTCACACATTCTTTAGAGATGCTTTGATATATCTATCATAACTGGGTGTCTGCAAAGATTTGTCTACAATCAAATATGTAGCATAACACTTGTATCAGAAATATATTTGTGTACTGTGAAACATCAAGAAAAATTCAGACTGCCTAACAAGATCACAGTAAATCGTTTATATCCTGCCCTGTACACACCCCCCACTCCCCCCCCAACTCTATTATGCAACATGCTTTGAATTGTGTATTATGTAACTGATGCTCAATGTACAGTGATGTAACATGTATTTCTTGTTGATCTTTTGAGGTACCTCTTATTCCGGCTATGAAGCTGCAGTGTATTCAGCTGCATCATCCTATTACCAGCAGCAGCAGCAACAGAAACAGGCAGTGGCAGCAGCTGCTGCAGCTGCTGCAACAGCTGCTTGGACAGGGACCACCTTTACTAAAAAGGCACCATTCCAAAATAAGCAACTGAAACCAAAGCAACCTCCCAAACCACCCCAGATCCACTATTGTGATGTTTGTAAGATCAGCTGTGCTGGACCACAGGTACCTGTATTATGTAATACTCTGCTCTACATTTTAGTCATTTTTTCAGCTGAAAAAAATTACCCCTTTAATAGTATCTGTTAAAGACCTGATTCTATATTTTTTTACTGAAGGAATAATTAAATGAACTTGTGTGCTATTGTAGAAAGAGGTACTATGAGAAAACAAAAAGATGCATCCCCATAGCTTGTACAGAGAATCTTCAGCTGTGCTTTGGACTCCAGAAGTATTCTAAACTTTGAATTTGATTTGCTTTTTTAGCATAGCAAACTTCTTAGAAAATACTTTTTGTTTGTAAACTTTGTGAATAGTAAGCCCGAAAACTTATTTTTCATTATATTCCAGTATTTTAGTTTAGTTTCACAGTGGGTACAAGTGCATAAAATGTAGATCTCAATTCATGTAGAGTGGTTTGCATGTGCATTTGGCAAAACAATTCTTACTCTTCAGGTAAATTTGTCATTATTTCCCACCCTGTCTGCTCTATAGATTGCCAGTGTTGGCATAGGAACAAATAGCAGCTTCTGCACTTCGTTTTCAGCATGGCTTGGTTTATGCACTACTTTCTTTTTTGATTTACTTCAGTTCTCTGGATAAATTTAATAACTGTTGTCTTGCAGTTTGAGGTAAATTCAAAATCAAGAATAATTCAATGCAGTGCAGGAAACTGCAACTGAGATGCAGTTTTCTGATCTTATTGAGCTTTCAGTGGTAATATCTGTTGACCAGTATTTGATTGAGGAAGTGAGAAGATAGAGAATAGACCATATTGTATTACCCAAAAGTGGAATCCTGGTAGCGAAGAAAATTTCTTGGTCTTAGAAGTGGTCTGCTTGTGCCTTAGATCATGTAATATGGAAGAAATGTTTGGTGTCAGAAGTATTTCTCATACAAAGCATATATTTATGTTATGTTCTATATTACATGTATTCATGTGACTTATGAATGAGCAAAGACAGCTTATTGTTTGTTGTTTATTTAAACAGACTTATAAAGAGCATTTAGAAGGCCAGAAACACAAAAAGAAAGAAGCAGCATTAAAAGCTTCCCAGAACACCAATAACAGCAGCACTTCTGCTCGTGGAACTCAGAATCAGTTGCGCTGTGAGCTTTGTGATGTGTCTTGTACGGGAGCAGATGCTTATGCTGCCCATATCCGTGGAGCCAAGCATCAGAAAGTAAGAACTTTCTCTTGTCCTTATTATATGAGTCAGTTTTATATTTATTCCCATCATTTTTTCTCATCTTTGGAGAAAATATGCAGGAACAATATAATTCAAATTATTTGGTTTAACGACATTTAGTCCTGTTTTTTGCTTCAAACTTATCTTTAAGCTCACTGTTAGAAGTGCTTTGTTAGGAGAAATGGAGGAAAAAAATATTGCCATGGCATCAATGTGAAGAGGATGTATTGGGGAAAATACATAAATTGTAGGAAGGATGAGGAAAAGTGCCAATGAAGACAGGCAGTAGCATGCTTGTTCCTCCTAACTCTTTTCAGGACTTCTCAACATTTTTCTGCATTGTCTGGCACTGTGAAGCTCTCAGTGTGCTTTGAAACACTGTAAGCTGAGTCAGTGCCAAGGGATGAGACTTCTGCATCACTTTTTGGTATTTCTTGCAAAGAAAATTGGCATATGGAAGCAAGGAACAATGTCCTATAGTAAATTTTATAGTGAGTGTCTTTGGAAGAGTTTTGGTAAGCGTGCTTTCCCTCGGTACAGTTAGGTGGGCATTGTGGAATAAAGAGTGTGGGCTGCACTCAACCCCTGTGACCCATGTTTTAAATTTGGACATACAATAGTAAATGGAATGGCAATGTAGAATGTGTGTTCAGAGATTTTCCTCATAAATCTAGAAAGATTAATGTCAGTAACAGTGTTAACACTCAGCTTTTATAGCTTTGTATCTCAGAACACTGTACAAAGTGTCATTAGTAGCATCATTCCCATTGACATAAAGAAATAAATCTCATAGTAAATTTAAAACAATTTTCCCAAGTTATTTTTTTGTTAGTACAAGAACAAACATTTAGATTGACTTGCCTAGTGTTCTTTCTTTCATTAATGAATTTTAGCCATTACATTTTTGGGTTGTGCCCCATAACTCCATAGGTATGTGGAGTATGGTATATATTATCTTTATTTGGCTGTCCCTTTCTCTTTCTCATAGATAGTCACTAACTAATGCTAATTTAGGTTGTCATCAGTGTAAAAAGGAAATCTCAAAAGACTTATTTCTTTGGTACACTGCACATTCTTCTGGAAAAAAAGTAATTTTTAAGAGTTGCTTGAACTTAAATTTATAGTATTATGTGACATGAATGTGTCTGTATTCTGATGGGGGACATTCTTAAAAAATAAGAACAAAAAACTAAACTATGCATTTGTGTGCATATCATAATTGTGTACATGTATTTGCATTAAAGGCATGTCTAGCAGATTATTTCCTTTTTTTTTTCTGCTACTTTCAAAACTAGTTTTTAGTTTTCATTTTGCATGTTTTGTTCTTATGGACTGCATGCATTTCTTTTTCAGGTGATGGTCAGCTGTCACCAAAAAAGTATTCTATCTCAAGCATGTCGTGAAAAGGCTTCTGCTTATTACTTCTATGAATAAGCATATACCTCTTAACTCTCTAAAATACTAAAGAGCTCTGAAATATGCCTCTTGCATCATCTTTAACTGTCTCTGCAGATGTTTGTTTTTAAAGCACAACAAAACCACAAAAAACCCCGCCCAAACAAAACCCCTTTGCCTAAGGAATATCTTCAGTTTTGCTAGGTAACCTGGAAAGTCTTACAATGTAAATACTCTTTAAATGTAGTGATCAAAAGAGTGTGTTGTTCAACTGAATTAAATAACTTATTTACAATTATTATTTTGAACCAAAATAGTTCAATGAGCTATAATTTTTGGAGGCAGAATAAAAAGCAACCAGGCAACAAAACAGTCATGTTGAACAGTTTGAGCAAAATGTTTCCTTGAGTTTTACTGCCTTGTTGAGTTTATTTGCTTTCCGTTCTCATCTGCACAGCCTGAGCTTCTAATAGAAATAAGCAATCTGAGATAACTATTTCCTTGTTATAGAAGACAAGAAATCTTAAATATCCTTTTTTTTTCCTCCCAAGATCACTTTTTGTAAAGAAGTAATAATTTCTTTAGTTTTATTTAAATTTTTTTCATTATATTGATGTTTCTGTTAAAGCTTCCATAACCTATAACAAGTTGGTTTGTGCTTTTTTTTTTTTTTAGTTATCCCAGGGAGGTCATATTATGAATTTCTCTTTATTCTTATAGGTAGTGAAGTTGCACACAAAACTTGGCAAACCCATTCCTTCAACTGAACCAAATGTCGTTACCCAAGCTGCTACTTCACCATCCACATCTGCTTCCAAACTAACTGCCTCCGCTTCAAATATAGCAACTAGCAGCAGTACTGTGAACTCCTCCATTGCATCCTCTGCAGTGAAAATTCTTACTCCCATGGCAAACGCACCACTTAACACAGCATCCAACAACAAAACATCTTCAACTGCTGCTAATATAACTGTAAAGAAAATATCTACTCCGAAAATAAACTTTGTTGGCAAGTACAGAAGTCAGTCTTTATTTCAAAACCTAACTTATTATATATTTTTTTAAAGATCTTAGTGCAACAAATACAAATGTACTTAGGTAACTTTATGCATGAGTAACTCTGTGTTTAAGACAACTACTGATAAGCAAAAATAAGACTGTATATAAAAGTTTTGCTTCACAGTTTATGGTGTTTTCTGCCCTGTTGTCTCTGTCTGACCTCTCTTGGAGGCTTCTCCCATCTTCATAAGAAGCCTCCCATGTTTGGTAGTAGCTGTTGGAGTATTGCAGTTTATAGTCCAGTTGGTCCTAATTTCAGTTGATAGCCTGTGCTGTTAAGGCAACCTGCAGTAGGTTGGCAGTTGATAACTGAGTAGCTGAAACATCCTTGTGACACTGGAAATCTAACAGTGGAAACTTTTTTGAAATAAGTGTGACAGGCGTCTAGAGATAGGAAGCAATTGTTCAACAACAAGCTACCCTGCTCTTGAAGGTAGGACCTATGCAGTTGTAACACTGAGAGTATGCTACATTTGTTAGTGCAAATGTTATAAGGTTTAGAAGTACTTTTTTTGGAATCCATTTAGGAAAAAAAAAAAATCCAAAACCACAAAAAACCACAAACCCCAAAAATAGAAAAGCCACAACAATATGATGACAAAATAAAAATTAAAATCTATTTGCTGAGTTGCTCCTGTTCAGTCCTATCTCTTTTGAAAAAGCATGAAAATGAATGATGAAAATTGTAACTACATAAAGCAAATGTTTTTCTTGTTAAAATAAACTGTTTAAAGGTGGTTTAACAAAAAATTATTTAATTGCATTAAGCTTAGTTAAAACTTAAATATATTTTAAAATAAGACTGATAATGCTTTGGCCAGAACATTGATACTTGCAAATAAAGTCCAGTTTGCACATCATGTGTAATCATATTCTCATTTTATGAAAGTTAATGATTGAACTTTTTCGATTTGTAGGTGGTAATAAGCTTCAGACAACAGGAAGTAAACAGGAAGAAATTAAATCAGCTGAAAGTGTTAAAACAACAACTGCTGCTACAGTAGAAACACGGGAAGTAAAACCAGACACAGCAGCTGAACCAGTGACTTCTATGACTCTTGCTGTCTTGCAAAGTGATGTCCAGCCAGTGGGCCATGACTATGTGGAGGAGGTATTCATATGAAAATGTGGACTATTTTTAAACTATTTTAGTGAAAGTTTATTCACCATGAAACAATCGCAGAATGTCTGAGGTTGGAAGGGACCTCTGGAGTTTATTGGTGTTA
>JANVCC010008873.1:45359-58574 GCA_025345505.1 Todiramphus chloris collaris | reverse complement strand
CAAGTTCAACTTGGTGTTCACCAGGACCCCCCAGGTCCTTTTCTGCCAAGCTGCTTTCCAGCTGGGTGACCCCCAGCATATACTGGTGCATGGGGTTGGGTGAAGGTTGACTGGCTTCTAATTCACTGCATCTTCCTTGAAGATAAGAATGACAAGGCATTGAACCTGCAAAGGATTGTGTGTATGTTTACATTTTTGTATTGTGTGTGTTTCTTTTGTGCTTAGTGGGGCATTGTTCACATGAGTGGTGTGAGATATGTGGATGAAGTCTGATGTAAATTTTTCATCATTTGCAGATTTCTAATTATTCAACTCCATATTTTCATACTAGAGTTTAAAGCTGTGTACTCTTTAGAACGGAAGAATTTTTTGTTCTTTGTTCATTACCAAACACAATGGTGTGTCTGTCAGAACTGGAAGTTCCGTTTTGCTTTCTTTCAGGCACTGTGTGAACTGTTTAGCATGTTTTGATATGGGTAGATGTTATCCAGTGTCATTGAATTAGTTAAATTTTTAAATCAGCTTTTTTTTTTTTTTTTTTTTTTTAGGTACCCATAAAAGCCAATGTGTTATAATTTATTTTCCAGGTAAGAAATGATGAAGGAAAGGTGATCCGCTTTCATTGTAAACTTTGTGAATGCAGTTTTAATGATCCTAATGCCAAGGAGATGCACTTAAAAGGGAGGCGGCACAGACTTCAGTATAAGGTTAGTAGAAATGCTAATGCTTCTATCTGAAAATCCACCAGGTGTCATCTGACTCATTACACATTCTTACACTAAAAAGACTAGTCAACAGGAGGTACTCTGAGTAAACAGCATATAAAAAAAGCTAGAGAGTTTCTTAGGGAGTATAGTCTTTAAAATAGTAATACAGGCTGTGAAACTGCATTTTGGCTTATTTTTGTTTAAAACATTTTGAATAATGCTTTAGGCAACCTTTGCAATATTAAAATACTGTACAACGTATTCAAGGAATAGTAGGTGCTTCATGATGTTTACCATGAATTTAAAATAGTGTAAAATAGTAGTGCTTGATGTTTTTGACAGGATAAACCACGTAAAAATCTTTGTGGACACAGTTGAGAAATAAGTGTTGTAGACTTCTTAGTCATGAATTGAGAGCAACCTATAGTGACCCATGGTGTGCATTTTGATTATTATGAGATTATATATGAAGAATCTACTGTGGTCACAGGAGATACAATGGGCCTGCATAATCATGAAAGAAGGGAAAAAAAGTTGCTGGAAAAAATGTATTCAGTAACTCTTGCTTATGCCCCTCTGGGGGACTATTCAGTAACAGGACATCTGGAAGAACACTGTAGTTAAGATTAAATGTTTTTTTTTTTTTTTCAGGCTATAGAGCAGTCATCCTGCTACAGAATGAACAGAAAATTACTTAGTATTTCATTTAACATTTCAATCTTAAATTGCTTTGCTCTCATAGTTGAAGAGGGAATTCACACTATTTGTAATATGTTGCTATTTCTTTCCTTTAAAATACTGGACACAGATTTTTCTTCAACTATTTATTCAGTGCAGTTCTAAAACTGCATTTTACTCTCCTTGATTTTATCATAGACTGTCGTGGATGTAGTGACATGCTTCTCTTGTAAAAGAAGTAGCAATATTTTTGTTGAATTGCTGGTTTATATCAGTAAAGTTTGATAGTAAATTTGACAGTGGTTTAACAAGATTTGATGGCCAGATACACTTGATTATGTACTACGTAGAGGACAGGGTCAGACAAAACTGAACTGTCAGGGAGACCCTCCTGTTGACTCATGAGGTTCAAAAAGGACCCCCTTGCATTCTAAACTCCTTCTCGGAGACGAGTTTAGGTGCGTCTGGATCCAGACTTACTCCCAAACTTGGTCAGAGGTTTATGTCTAAAAGATTATATGTGTATAGTCAATCTTTTATATCAGTTAAGCTGTCAAAGGTTAGCATGCTATTAATCACTCACCAAGTATCTAATGCGATAAGGATTCTCTAAACCCCAAGGAGTAATCTTGAGAGGCGTCCTGACTCAAGGGGAGATCCTGGTGTGCAGCTTGCTGCCATGCAGGAGAACTCGGTGGGCCCTGTGCTGTCCAGAGCTTCTGGAGTAAGATAATTGACTTGTAGTCACACTTGCATACCAACTACAGATGCTAGTTTCTTCCAAACTTGGCTTGAGTCAGACATTGGCCTCCACTATGGTTAGGTGGGAACATTGTTCACAATAGCCCATGGCTATTGTGTTATCTGTCTCCCCCAATCCACATGACCCAGTGCATTCATTACAACTGCCACTGGTGGTTATCACTTGAGTTGGGTTATGGAAAATACAGGTCAAGTTGTGGGCGAGGTGGGGGGAGCACACCACCACCACGCGGACCAGTAGTATGCGTTAAACATGTCAGAAGAACTCTGTAATCTTGAGATGACAAGAGGCAAACCAACATTCATTATATTTCTGAACTAGAAAAAAGTAAACCCAGACTTGCAAGTAGAAGTAAAGCCCAGTATTCGAGCAAGAAAAATTCAAGAAGAGAAGATGAGGAAACAAATGCAAAAAGAAGAATACTGGAGAAGACGAGAAGAGGAAGAACGCTGGAGGATGGAAATGAGGTAATGCATTTTGGTTTATCAATGAATGTGAGACAAAGTTGCAGTTAGATAATCTAAAACTAACTCTGTTTTTGTAGTGATTTATTTTGAGTACTTGTTTTGGGAACTCTACTGTCTTGCTTTAAATTGTCATTATTCTTCTGGGTTTTTATTTGGTTTTGTTTTAGTGCTCAATCCCCATGAGGAATGTAGACTTACTAGAATTATTTGCTATAAATTCAGGCCATTTTCAAAATAAACATTCTTTTTAGTTACCTGCTAGTGTTCTAGTAGTCATGAGCAAATATCAGTGAAATGATTTAGCGAGGACATCCAAGAATTTATTTAGAATGGTTGGAAGTATTAACTGCTACATAAAGAGAATGCGTTGCACTTCAGACGATATGAAGAGGACATGTACTGGAGGAGAATGGAGGAAGAGCAGCATCACTGGGATGACCGTCGCAGAATACCAGATGGAGGATATCCTCATGGTCCTTCAGGACCTCTAGGCCTGCTGGGAGTTAGACCAGGCATGGCTCCTCAGCCCCAAGGACCAGCTGTGAGTTTCTTAACTTGGGGGGAGGGAAGAAATAAATACATACCACAAGGCACAGTCAAGAACTATAAATTATTCAGTGCTACTTCAGTTGTCTCCAGTGTTTCTTAAAAAGGATTTGGAAAAGTGAAGAAAAAGATTATATACTAATGAAACTGTGTAGACGGGCTTGTCTTCCAAAATAAGTCCACTTATATGACAAAAGGATACCTTGAAGACAGATATTGTTTCTTCTGAAATATAAATCACTCTGGATTTGTGTATTACTATTTATTTTATTTAATTGCATTGTACTTTATCTAGTTGTGGACAAATATATGGATAAAAAGTGGTTGAATAGTCAGTCCTAGAGGGTAATGGTTAGTGGTGGGTCGTACTCTACCTGGAGGTCATTAACAAATGCAGTACCGCATAGGTTTATCCTGGGATTTGTCTTATTAGCACCATATCAGTGATCCGAAAGGTGATGGGAGTGAGTGCACGCTCATCAGGTTTGCAGATGACGTGAAATGGAATCTGTTTGGGGTGGGGAGAGCAGTTGATACCTTTGAGGGCAGGGCTGCCATCCAGAAGCACCTAGGCAGACTGGAGGAATGGACCAACAGGAACTCTATGGAATTCTGTAACAACAGATGCCTAATGCTGCACTTGGGAAGGTATAATTCCTTGCACTGAGGGGCCGGGGAGCAACAAGGCTGGGTAGCAGCCCTGCTGAAAGGGGCCTGGGGTTCTTGACAGATAGCTAGATAGTGCTGAGCATTAGCCAAGTGTGTGCCCTGACAGCAGGGGACAACAGCATCCTGGGCGATATTAACAGGAGCATAATCAGTAGATAAAGGGAGGTTACCAGCTATCGTTAGACCTGAACTGCAATACTGCATTCAGTTTTGGGCTTTCCAGTACAAGAAAGATACTGATAAACTGTAGCAGGTTCAATGTGGTGCTACTGGAATGGTCAGAAGTCTGGATTGAGTGCACTGTGAGGGAGTGCACTGTGAGGGAGTGCACTTTGAGGGATCTGGGCTTGTTCAGTCCGGAGAAGAGAGCTTCAGTGGAATGCAATAGCCTTCTAATACCTATGCATTGTAAAGAAAGTGGAGCCAGGCTCTTTACAGTTGTTGGGGGGCAAGATACAACTAGCTGAAGCTGAGACAAAAGAAGTTCAGACTGAATACAGTAAACTTCCCCCCCCCCCCCCCAAGACGTTGTGCAGTTTCCTATTTGAATTCCTCTGTGATTCTATGAAAACAATCATGGATATTTTATTTTGCAGCAGTATGCAGGTATTTCCCAGTTAACAGAAAGACAATAGGTATTTATGTTAGGGAGATAATTTTGATCCTGGGACTTCATAATTTGTTTACTCTTGATAAATTTCATGTTTTATCAGACATGATTGATTGTGACCTCTGTAAGTTGTTAAGGAAGCTTCATGTTTTGTTACATTTCAATGATTTGCAATTTTGATATTCTCTTGTTTAGCCATGTGTTTGGTTTTTGGTCACATATCATCTGTGAGCTTTTAAGCGTACCCAAATTTCAGAAATGTGCTTTTTTTTGTCTGCTTAGCCTCTACGCCGCCCTGACTCCTCTGATGACCGCTATGTGATGACCAGACATGCTGCTATATATCCAACAGAGGAGGAACTTCAAGCAGTCCAAAAAATTGTTTCTATTACTGAGCGTGCTTTGAAACTTGTTTCTGACAATATGACTGACCATGAAAAAGGCAAGAACAAAGAGGGAGATGACAAAAAAGATGGTAATAAAGACAGGTATTTATGTTCTTATTATTTTTAAAGAATATAATCACTTGTTTCTGAATTAATTGTGTTTTTCCTTTCACTGTTATCAATGCTTCCAGGGATTCTGTTCTTTGGGTTTTGATATGGCATGTGTCACTATGGCCTTGATTATATAGAATGCTACTATTTTATTTCATTTTGCTATCTTCAGGATTAGCTTTATGGTTTTTATATTATTTTAAATGAAACTTTTAACTATAATTCACAGAGCTTTGAAAGGAGTTTTACGGGTAGGTGTTTTGGCTAAAGGTCTGCTACTCCGTGGAGACAGAAACGTCAATCTTGTTTTGTTATGTGCTGAGAAGCCTTCAGAGATGTTACTCAGTCGTATTGCTGAAAGTCTTCCTAAACAACTTGCAGTAAGTAGTATTTAGATTTTTTTTTTAATTTGAATTCTTGTAAAGATACTGTAAAAATCTGTTCTCAAGTCAAATGTCTGCAGGGCTGACTGCTACATTTCATAGCTCAGGTTCAGTTTCTTTTCATTTTCTTAGTGTCTCTGTCTGAATTCAGAGACTATGCTGCATATTTTGTATTCTGTATATTGTGTCCATACAAGTGTCTAGGTATTTATGCTAGTGATATAGTATCAATCATCAGTCAATATATTTTATTTAACTGTGAAATAGAAATGAGCAGAAGAAAGATTATCATCCAGTTACCAGCAGTGATAGAGGTAACTTGTGCAGTGTTACAGGAAGCTTGCACTGCCTAAAGGTCAAAGTTCTCCATTAATGCCAGTCTGTACTTATGCTTTGTTTTCAATTTGTATTTGTCAGTGCTTTGTATTCCTACAATTAGTTAACTAAGTCTTGTGTGTGTATGTGTTTTGCTTTTTCTTTAATTTGGCACTTAACAAACACCCCAACAAAATGAACAACAAACCCAAAACAAAACACAACCACAAAAACCCCCACAACAAAACAAACCCCAGAAGTACATGCAATCTTAAGCCATTCAGCAGAATTAATATAAACCATTTGCTGTATTTCTACAAGAAATGAAAGTATGGAATGAAGTCTTTAGCTTCAATGCTCTCTACTGAACAAAGCCTGTCCACCATCATGATAGAATGCTTGTTACAGCATTATTATTTCAGTGCAGTCTGGTAAAATGCTCAGCAGAATCTTGATTTTGCTCTTGTTTGAAATAACGGAAGAAAGTTTTAAAACTGCACATTTTGGTCTGGTTTTGTGGAGAAGTCATTTGTCCCTCCAGTTTGTGGAAGAAGGTGATAGAGGTGCCTACAGCTTCATTTTGGGGGCATTTAGAATTATTATAGTTGCAAGAAACAATTCAGAATAACCACCTTGTTACTTTTACTTCTTTTTAAAATTCCCCCCCGTATTTATCTTCCCTTTGCTCTCCTCAGAGGATGTTATGATAACCAAGTATAGAATGTGCCTAGTAGTACCCATCCTGTAACTACAAGCTCGAAGCACCACCACTGCATCTTTGTGCTTTTTAAAGGCTCCTGTGTCCCAATGAGAAACACATCCAACTGGCACTTAAAGAAAAGCCTTAGTGCCACTTAATCTCAAATGCTGTCAAGTTTCTTGTTATGTAATTTACTTGGTATATGAATTTCCTTTATGGGTAGGGTTTTTTTTAATTGTTTTGGTGTGGGTTTTTTGTTTGTTTGGGTTTTTTGTGTTTTTTGGTGTTTGGTTTGTTTTTTTGTTTTTTTGGTTTTTTTGCATGCTGCTGTGCATTTTTATTAATGATTTGGAAACAGCATGCAAGTCTATATATATATATAGTGTATGCTGTTGCCTCTTTGAATACAGAGGTATCTGCTTCATATAATTATATTGTGGGTTTGTCTTTTTATTGAAAAAACTATGTTGAAATCAGTTTTCTTCCCCGTACTTTTCTTGGACACGTGGTAATAGAAATTTCTGTCTCTCAATATTTAGGTAATAAGTCCTGAGAAATACGATATCAAGTGTGCAGTTCCAGAAGCAGCAATAATTTTAAATTCATGTGTGGAACCCAAAATGCAAGTTACTATCACACTGACATCTCCAGTCATTCGGGAGGAGAACATGAGGGATGGAGGTTGGGAAGTGAAAGATGTTACTTCTCTCTCACCTGTTTGTTTTTTTTTAATATGTTTATCTATCTGTTCTGCTTAAGATGGCATTAAGGTCCTAGAAGGCAACATGCTGGCACAACTAATGCATTTGATCAAAACCTTGGTTTTCAACAACCAATGTCAGTAGAGAACAGTTAGTTAAAATTGCATTTAATTTTTTTGAATTCCAGAAATATAAAAATGTCCAACCTCAGCTTTCTGGAAAAGGGGCAAACTTAACTTTTCTTTTTTTTTCCTCACACCCCCCCCCCCCCCCCCCTTATAAAATTATGTAGAAAAATAAGTATTTTATAGCAAATGGCTATGAACTGGCTTTCTACACCAGTCTTGCTCTAAGAGAGATTGCACGTTTTTAGAAAAATCACAGGGTTTTCAGGTTTAAACTGGATCAGTATTACTCTCGTTAACACATTCAAAACAGCAGTGCAACTTAAAATGCACTTTTATAACAGATTGTGATGAATATTTTTTTTTTTCCAGCTCTGAGGTTGCTTTTTGGTCTGGAGTGCTTTTTGAATATATTTAGGCTTCTGATATTACAATCAGCCTTATCTCTAACTGGCAAAACTAGACTAGTACAATAAGAAATGGCTTTGTTGAGCTGAAGCAGAAGGTGAAGTTTGTAAATCAAATTATGTTTCTGAAGTTCAGTTTCTTTGGTGCCAGCAGTGTTGCTTTAGGGTCTGTTCTGTAACGCTTTCAAAGCTCCAAAAGCTTTTAAGCCAACAAGCATAATTAATATCTGCAGTACATTGGTTCTTTTTGTTTACAGGTCAGATAAAATTAACTTTGTTTCATTTTAATTCAGTATTTTCCATAGTTTGAAAGAGATCATGGCAAACAGGGTTCTGGTGCTTGACAGTGAGCCTACAGATAGAAAATCTTGAGGCTCTCTTAATGCTGCTTAATTTTTTTTGACCTGCACATGTGTGTATGTATACATGTGCTTGTGTATATATGTAATTATATAAGCCACAGAGGCTTTTTTATTTCATCTCATCATTTTATGTCCTCTAAAATACTTGGGGTTTTTATATTGTATTAGTAAATGTTCTATAGCTATGACTAGTGCATTGTAAGCAAGCTGTGTTAACAAAGTTGTACCACGTAATCAGAGAAAAAATTCAAGATACAGTCTCTTGTTTGGATGACTTCTCAAGAGTGTTTAAGAATGCTTTGTGCATGATTTTTAAGCTGTATTATTTGTAGCTATAAAGGCTTTGTACATGTACTGTCACACCCAACCAATTCTACTTGTTTTTTTGACAATCTAAGTGTAACATGACTCTTGGTTTGTCTTTGATGAATCAGACTTCACATATTAAGTTCATAAAGAATACTTTAACTTAAAAGATTTATTAAATTATGTTAACCACTAAATGAAGTTAACCTTAAACACCAGGTTTATTTCTTAATGTACTGTGCAAAAATGCAATATTAATTCCTGCTACAATACTCAATTTCAATTTTCTGGCCTAAAAGTCTTTGATGTAGACTAAAAAGAAAATAAATTTAAATTACAATGAACAATCCTTTGTCACCTAAAGGAAACAAATTATTTTTGTCTGACCCATACTTGAGTTAAAATGATTAATGTGAGTATATTCACTGCTGAATGAAGTTGGATTTCTCTTCAAGACACTGAGCAGTATAAAATGGATATGCAGAAAAATTCACTTGTGACACTAGAGCAAATAGAAGACTGAGTTGCAAATTATTGCAGCAAAGAAGGCCTTATTATGAAGACTTCCTTATCTGCTGCAGAGCAATCATATGTTTGTGGATTTGTTTGTTTTTTTTTTTTTACTGCAACTTCTTACGCTCTGTGTCTTACAATGGTTAAAAGTTGTGTTGTGGGGTTTTTTTTCTGTTTGTTTGGGTTTTGTTGGTTTTCTGTTTTGTTTTTGTTGGTTTTGTTGTTGTTTTTTGGGGATTTTTTAGCCTGCTTGGGGAGCTAGTTCAGGTGATAAGGAAGGCTTTACCAGAAGAACCAATTTGAGTAAAGATGAGACTGAGACTTGCTTGAGGAATAGAATCATGTTTGATGTGTAATAATTCCATTACATGATAAAAGACTAAAAAAAAAAGTGTGAAATAAAATTAACTGCACAACTACTGAACTACTGTTTCTTACAGTATTGTGCGCTTGACAGTTTATGGAATCTGATATATTCAAAGTGCTCTAACCCCTGCTGTGGAATCTTTCCTCTGCAAACAAAGTGTATATATTTCTAAACATATATATGTGTGCGCGTGTCTTTTTTTTTTTGTTTTGTTTTTATCCTTAGCTAACAGCCTCAGTCCAAAGCCTCCTAGCAGAGGGACTTTTTAACCCTGTCAGGGGTTGCTGCCAAGACATTGGAAGGATTTTTGACCAAGGTTCTCTAAAGCTCAGTGTCACACCTGCCATGCTTTACAAAGGAGGGGGTTTGGATGCGAAGTCCTAACACCTACTGTTACTTTCTGTGTATGTTTTTTGTTTGTTTGGGGTTTTTTTGTTTGTTATATGGTTGGTTTTGTTGTTGGTTTTTGGTGGTTTTTTTTTGTCTTTGTGTCTCTCCTAGAATTAAGCAGTGTTCACACTAGCCTTGAAATAGTTGACTGGGTAAAATGTATTTCACATAATAAAACTTACCAAAATTGATATACCTGTTAACTTTCAATGAAGAGGTAGTGTGGACACAGCATGTCTAACTGAAGATTAACCCCTTATATTTAGGTTAGTAATAAGCACAAATTTTTACCCTATGTAGTTTACTTTGTTTAGTAATTTATTTTTTTTTTTTTGTCTTAGCTTAATATGGTGGTAGGTTAGGCATCTGAATTTAGTTAAATAGCCTTTAAGGGGGTAATCATGAAATGTGAAACGGATGCAAAAATCCACAGATTAAGTATCAGGAGAGTTTTCTTAATGTGTTTTTTTCAGTCAATGTATTCTCAGTGTAATAGGTGCTTTGTGACTTCTTGGTCTTTTTAAGTTTCAAGGGTTTTCATATGGATATCTATTAGTAACATGTTTTATATCTACATTACCAGCACTGAGTAAGATTTTCTTATGTGCATTTAAACTAATTCTTTTCAGTAAAATTATTTTCCAAATTTATTTTTTTCAGAGCTAGAAGTAATTGGAGCTTCTAATTAAGTAGTGAATTATTGTGATAAAAGTTTGCATGGTGTCACTTATTTCCATATTATTTTTAGAAGTATGTAAAAAAAAAAAAAGCCAACAAAAAAACCCCCAAACTTCATTGGGCTACTAGACCCAGCAGACTCATATTTTTATTTTTAATTTCTCAACCTTACTTTGCCTCTTTTTACCTGCTGTGGGTTTTTTCTAAATGTACTCCTTGGATATAAAAAGACAAGTTTTATTTGTTTCATCAGTTATCTTACCTGGTGCCTCCCTTGTATAGGTTTGGGTTTGCTTTATTTTTGTTTTATTTTAAATGAAATACCCCTTTAAATGTCTTAATTTACTCTGCAAATGCCTTGTTAGTGCAGTTTTTCTTCTTTCCACTTTAATGCATAGTCTAAAGTTTGAATATCTGTGTGAGAAGATATGCCTATGGTCTTCTCAGCTTTGTTCCTATTTTGAAATACTCTCCCTTTTAGCCCTTTGCAGAGCAAGGGGACTATCCTATATAAAAACTAAAACCCAAAACAAATCTGAATGTAGTACTTTAGATGAATTTTAATGATTATATTGCAAAGTTGTAGCACTATGTTCATTCGTGGCTTTTTAGTTCTCTGCAAATTATCCTACCATTTATTTTATGTTTCAGATGGTTTCAGAGCTGTGTCTGCAGCATCCCAAGAAACTTCTCCTTGATGGCATGTTTAATGAAACTCAAATAACTAGATATATAAAAAAAAAATATTCTCAGACTTAACCTAAATTTATATCTTGCTGGAGTCAACTATAATTGTTCCGTACAGCCAGCTTCTGTAAAATGAGGGCTTTTTCTTTCATCTTATCTGGTGTATCACCAGTTCTGCTACCAATATACTTTGTCACTGGTCACAATAGCCATTTTCATAACAAAGAACTTTTAAAGCTGATGATTGCATTATATCCCTAGTATGTTTTGTTTGTTTGGTTTTTTTTTTTAAGTAACTCAAAGATACCATTTCATATTGTTCAGTGGTTCTGGTTTCATTGATTGAACCACTTCCAAAAGGGCCTTGTGGTCTTTTCCTTCTTCTGTAACAAAGCAATCACCTTGGCAATTTAATCCTTTTCTAAACACTTAAATATAGGTATCTACCCCCGACATTCTGCTTTGTCTTTTAAACTATTCCTTGCTTTTCTTTTTCCTGATGAATCTTAAGTAAAGCAGTCACTTTTCAGGTCCTTCCTTGCGTTCTAAATTATATTGGAGCACATATATCATGGGCTGAGGAATTTATTTATATGAGTAAGAGAGAGGGTACTAAAAAGAAATGGAACTCTAAATACTGAAGAGCATTTCACATTCCTTTTAGTCAGGATTTTTTTAAAGCATCATTTCCATTTTAAGGTATGATAAAAATAACTTTACTAAACATCTAGTACTTTCAAGATTTTATTTATGTACTTCATTTTAATGAGTAGATCCCAAATAACACATGACCATTAGGTTTTACAAGAAACTAAGTTTGAATGTTTCTACTTGGTCTACTAGTGGATTTTTGTGTTCCTTCCATCTTGTATTCTCTGTTCTGGTTCACTGTGTCCAACCATCCTTCCTTCAGTATTTAATTTTAGGGAATAGGTTTTTTTTACAGTGTTAGCTTAAATAAGGAAGTACTACACATTGCATAATCTGCAATGCAGTTGAAAATAACCTGAGAGCTGAATTATAATATGGTCTTGATCTTCATATTGGATTGATGCCCTAATCCTAATTGAATGGCTTTTATTGAACATTTAAACATTTGAACAACAAATGTAAACTTTAAATGGCATGTGTGACATTGAAACTACTTTAAGAAAGTGTCTTGCTCACCTGGTCAAACACCCATTCCTCACTGCATTTTGCCAATTCAATCCATTTTAGATGTAACCTTGGGTATGGTGAAAGACCCACCGGACGTCTTGGACAGGCAAAAATGCCTTGATGCTCTGGCTGCTCTACGCCACGCTAAGTGGTTCCAGGTTTGGAACATCATTTTACTTTCTTTTTGTAGCCTTATGAGAGACTACTTCAGTTGCAATCTAAATGTTTACCTGCGTGAAAACACTCAGCATTGTTCATGCTAATAATACTTAATATTTTTCTGGTCCCTAAATTTAAATGTAGAACGTTGAGTATGGAGGAACTACTCATTTGAGGTGATCATATGTTGTATATTTGTTATATATTCCATAAGGCTGCAGAGTAACTTTGCTTTAAATAATGGAATATGTGTTTAAAGCTTTCTGTTCAGATTTTAGACTTTTTTTTCCTATTTCTTTAAGTGTGGGGAATGAAAGGTAAGAAGCAACTGTTTGGTTTAGTGACTTTGCATTCTGGCAAAGGCACAATAAAGAAACCAAACGGATTCCCTTGACCTTTCAGTCTCTATACCTATTTCTTAGACCTTTACTTTAATCTTTTTCTTTCTAATATAGAAAGATACTGTATGTATTGTTACAAGTGAACATAGGTCAAAGTGTACAGGAGATCAAGAAATATTATTCTTGTATCACCTGTGCACTTTGACTTCTACCACCTTAAATTACTAACCCCGTATAAAATACTGCTGTAAATGGCAGCTCATGGAATAAAGTTGTAGAGTGATTTGTTTCAGTCTTGTATCTGAGCTTCCATTGAACAGTGGTGTTTTAGTCTTTCAAAAAGGTCCTATTTGCTGTAGGTGCTGGGATTGACTAATTAGATTTTGTATTGTTCTTAAGGCTAGAGCTAATGGTCTGCAGTCCTGTGTGGTTATCATACGTATTCTTCGTGACCTCTGTCAACGAGTTCCAACTTGGTCTGATTTTCCAAGCTGGGTGAGTAATGTTCTTTTGGATTAGTTTGTTTTTGTTTTGTTTTTTATTTTAATGCACCTGGTACTGCAAGTAAAGCATAGGAAAGTGTTACTACAGTTTTAAAATGTAGAGTTTTTCAAGGAGTGATGTACAGGTTTTGGTTTTTTTGGGGTTGAGTTTTTTGGTGTTGTACTGTATTTTTGTTCCCCTCC
>JANVCC010008873.1:13169-42567 GCA_025345505.1 Todiramphus chloris collaris | reverse complement strand
GAGGAATCTCTGTAGCATCCTGTTAATTTAATTAATCAAATTCATAATTTCTTACTGTGTGCTCTTTATTCATGTGACTGAGATTCTGGTGATCCACCATGTTTCATGTGTCTTAAATGGATGGAAAAATTGTCTACCTGCATATGTAGGCTACTACTGTGTACATTTCTGCAAAACCTTTGGACAACTTGTGATGAGAAGAAGCATATCAATACCCAATGTTAATCTTGCTGCAGCTTTCTTTTTATTCATTGTTATAAAATATCTGATTTATCTGATCCCCTCCCCCTTTTTTAACTGAAAGCATTCTGTGATGTGTAATGTTCTTCAAAATTCCGGTATCAAAACTTCTGTATTGAGCAACAGTAGTAGCTTTGTTTTAATCAGACTTCTAAATTGACTGGATTTTCTTATTATTGGTCTAGGCTATGGAGTTGCTTGTGGAAAAAGCAATTAGCAGTGCTACTGGACCACAGAGTCCTGGGGATGCACTGAGAAGAGTTTTTGAGTGTATATCTTCAGGAATCATCCTTAAAGGCAAGTTGCATTTGATCAGTGTTTGTATACTTATGCTTAACTAATGTGAAATCTGTAATCTTGGTTGAAATAAGGTAGAGATATGTTACTAATTAGCCTAACTGTTGTAGGTGGTCCTGGCCTTTTGGACCCTTGTGAGAAAGATCCTTTTGATACACTTGCTGTAATGACAGATCAGCAACGAGAGGATATTACTTCAAGTGCGCAGGTAAGGAAAAGTATGTGTGAAGTAACTAAACTTCTAAATTTGATGGCTGTTTTTTTGGGTGTTTGGGTTTATTGTGGGTGTTTGTGGTTTCTGTGGTGTTGTGTTTGGTTTGGTTTTTCTTCCTGTTTTTTGTAGGTTTTGTGGTTTGGGTTTTGTTATTTTATTTTTTAAATGGAGCTATATGGTGGACATGAATTTTCCTTTCTTAGAATATAGTTTCTTTCAGATAATCAGTCTTAAGCTAGGCAATAAAAATGTCACAACAGGATGTATAATAGTGTTCATTTTTGCACTAAAATTAACGTATTTTCCTGAAAATTTTGAAGCACTCCCATCTATATATATATATATATGTAAAAATGCTCACTCTATAGCAGTATGTTATTAGGTTTAAAATTACATTGGCATTTAATATTTTATAAATAAATCTGCAGAAGTTTTATTTTTAATATTTATTGTATCCACTTACAGTATTGACCATTCGTGTTTGCAGCTTAAGAAGTTACCGGCCCTACCTCTTCATTTTATCCTTTTGCTAAAGGTTACTAATTCTTAATGGGACATGTGACAAGCTGCTTCAGTGCAAGTCCAGCAGCTAAAACACATGTATATTACTTTTAAGATAAGATGATGTACTCTGTACAGAAGCAGAAAATGTGATGTACACATTTTATTGTGTTAACTTTGGGGGAAGGAAGAGGGAATAAGAAGAGCTAAGGATAAAATCATACATTTTCTTCATTAATTGTTTGACAAAGTACTTGAAATTGACATTCTCTTTCCAACAGGAATAACTTCTTTCTACTCTTTTTCTAGTTTGCACTGAGACTTCTTGCATTCCGTCAAATCCACAAAGTTTTAGGAATGGATGTGTTACCACAGATGAATCAACGTTTCAATGTTCATAATAATCGTAAAAGGAGAAGGGACAGTGATGGGGTTGATGGATTTGAAGCAGAGGGAAAAAAAGACAAAAAAGATTATGATAACTTCTAAAAATGTTTGTCATCGGTGATTAAAAAGTCCATTTGTTGCCTTGCTTTTAAAAGGACATCATAATGTTTCTTTAAAACATCCAAAACCAACTTGGTAATTAGATTTGGAAGAGAACAACATAGCTCTTCTGTGAGATTCTGAATATTATAATGGATGTACTGTATCAGACAAATTATGGATGGAAAGACTGCAAGTGGGAAATCTGTTATCTAGGAAAAAATAGTTTGAGGATTTTTTTCCTCATTGCATTTTCTTTTAAATGTGTTGCTAACTTCAACTTTTCTTCTCTTTTTTTTGTGTTTGTTTTTTTTTTATTAACAAGTGATATGTCTTATCTTGACTATATTTAATGCAGCATTTGTGCTTCTGTTGCAATATGTATTTTGACTTTATTTAGATGATTTTTTGTTTGCCTTTGATACTGTTATATAAGTTACTTTGTGTTAGGTAGCATAAAATGTTCCCTACCAATTAATATTTTACAGAACTTTATTTTGTAAAGTGAGACTGCGGGATTACATGGGATTTTTTCCTAAATGTGGAGGGGTTACAACACACAATTGTCCTGACACTTGAGTGCTCAGAATTAAATGTTTTGCCAATCTTGTGGCATTTGTCTCCTTAGTGTGATATAACAGTGTAATTAGGACAAAATTATGTTAATCCCATCACCTTTCCTGTTAGTTGTGCATATGCAGTATAAAAGCTAATATATACAGTATGGTCTTGCAACAGTTTTAAAGTAGCTGTATAATTGATCAAAGTTTTGCATGATGGTTTTTCTTTCTATTAAAAAGGCTTTTAAAACTATCATTTTAGGTTGTGTAGGTCTTTGTATGATCGAATTTGTGACATAACAAGGTGAAAGAAGAAATTCAGAAAGTTATTTTCTCAACGTACAATTTCTCATTTAGACAAAGTTAGTCATTCTTTTCAGTCAACTTTGTCAATACAATATTAATGCCTCTCAGCTCTTAAAATAAATGTTACTTCAATGCCTGTGAGGTTGTTCCTTTATAGCTATTCCTGTATAAACTTTGTGTGGCTTTTGTTCGGGGGGGGTGTGTGTGTGGGTTTTTTTGTTTGGTTGCTTGTAATTCAAATTTTAAGAAGTGAAGTATTACTGAGAAAGTGAAGGTTATAGAAATAAAGAGGGGAAAAAAAAACGAAAAAAAACCAAAACAACAAAACCCCCAGAAAATTATTTGATATGGACATAGTGTATGCTTATGTCTCTTTCAAAAAGCTAAATATAGCAGTAGTGTAGTGAAGTTACATCATACTGTTGATGTATGCTCTGGTACATAAGTGTGATTTGGTGTCATAGCACTACACTGGAATACAAAAATAAAAACTAAAATGTGTTAAATTACTAAAAATCATAATACGCTGGAAACTGCAGTTTTATACGTTCTGTTCAATGTGTATTATGCTTTGTTGCAAACCCATAAAATGCACAGGTTAACATAGATCAACATTCTGGTAACTATTACATTGATGACTGTAGGAGAGTATTGCACATTACAAAGATAATTTGTTATTTCTGATATAATTTATTAAATTTATTTTTTTAAAGAACATTTTGTTTCTATTTTCAGGTTGAATTTATCTTTGACCTTTTTAATAAATAGCCCTTGGAGTAAGGGGATATTTTTTTTGCGACACCTGCTAACAGTGTGGGCCTGTGGAATAAACATACAATATTTTGGAAAAATAGAGGGAGTCTTAAAAATGTTAATAGTGTTCCTCAAACATCAGAGTGAAATTATAAAATTAGCAGATATTAATGGTTAGCAAATAAAAGGAAAGCTTTCTCATTGTAGGAAAGATTTCTTACCAATTTCAGCATCAGAAATACAATAACTAAAGTGTGCTTTAAAATTACTTCAAAAAAAAGATTACAGTAGTTTCTGTTGTCCAGCCTTGATGCGCTTGTTCTCTAGTCTTTTTAAGAGAATATCTTGCTACCGTGGTGTTTAGTTAGCCCTTACTATTTGAAAGCTACAGGTGCTGTTCATGTGGCTAGTTCATACCAAAGTTTCTTTCCTCATAAAGCAAACTTGTCTATTTGGGCATGTGAACCTAAAATTTATGATTAAAAAGGTCAAATATGTATTTTGAATTTTCCGGTTTTTTTTTTTTGTTCTACTGGCTTTTAACCAGTTTCTGGATCTTTTGAACTATTGTATACTTAGTGATTCCACATTAAATATGAAGCTGTGACCATGATTTTTGCACTGTTTGGTGAAGAGTGAATTTCCAGTGTTTCTGTTTTTCCTGCCTATTTTAATTGGTTATTTTAACTATGTAACTTCTGACTCATGTTAAGCTAAGAATGGAAAAAAAAGGTTTAAAAAGTACAGAGCTGGCTTTGATTTTAAATATTACATTATGCACTTAGGAAGACAAAACTAAGACCAAGTAATCAATTCACAAGCAAAGAATCATTTTAATATCCTGTGTTTTGATAATGCTAGCAGTTTACTAATAAGCAGTGTTTGCCTTTTTTATTCAGCAATTCTGTGTGTTAAATCTGAAAGTGCCAGACACTATAGTCATAATACACAAAGGAGAACTGTACACAGCATGAATTTTCCCCTTGGTGCTTGCTTTAGAGGAACAGTTTGGTAAAATGAGAGATGTTCCATTTTGACGCTTTTTCAAGCTTTGACTTGTCTGACTAGTTTTTAAGTATGTCCTGTCTGAGCAGTGTGGTTTCATGTGGGTAGAGGCATTGGTAGAAATGCAGCTCTGTTGGACACAGCCCATCAACTTCTTGCCCTATTATAAAATTCTACATGAATTGTTAATCTTATAGAGCTATTGAATGTGATGGGTTCATTTTGGAAACTAAAGTAATCTTAAACCTATTTGAATTATGTGCTTTGGTTAGCATGAGTAGATTATTGTTAAAGCTTTAGGCCACAAGCTGTGACCTAGAGATGGGTGAACTTAGGCTGAGCTCTTTCTTAGTCACAAGAAGAATGGCTGGGAGTAGTTTTGCATTGTAACTGAGCTAACATAATGAGATTGTATAATTGTTAATGAAAATTGTATGCTTAGCAATATAAATTAGTGATCATTATGATCAAAGGGAAGGAAGTAATTCAAGGGAATGAAGAGACCATTTGACCTGGAGTCAGCAGGAGACAGATGAGTTTCAGGTGCAGATGGAACAAAAAGATTATGAAACCATGCAAATAGATAGATGCCCACACCAGAATTTAAATCATTGGAAAGGACAAGTACCCTTAAACAATTTGATCAGGCAGAAGACATGTACTTGGTGTGTGAACAGGTGTGTGAACAGCTGAAGTTAATAGATTGTGAGGCTTTAAAAAGCACAGGGAAGTAACTGAGACCCTTTCCAGAGACACCCAGTTTGATCCAACTCTGCTGCTGTACTGTTCTATTAAATTATTTATTTTTATGAGATTTGATGCCTGAGACTCTGCTTTGGGAAGCCTAGTGTTTGGACTGTGCTTCTTTAACAGTTTGGTGATCCATATGGGACCCTAGGCCACCACCTTCAGATCCTCTCATCTCCAAACATCCAACTGCTGGCATCAGGTGAGTTCACCTGGGAATCTTTGGAGCCCATGGGAAGCATCAAAAGGCAAGTGTTAAAATTCCCTGAGCAGATTTGGTGGAGATACTGTAGTGGGTTCAAGTCTCTCCCCTGCCACAGCTTGCTTACAAGTGCTCAACCTGATCAACGTAACGCACACATAGGAGGTTCAAGTTCCACGTGGTAGCTGAAAACACTGGAAAACATGCCCAATAATACAGAGAAAAGGATGTCCTTGGCTGAGGTATTGCAGAATGGGAAAAGAGTTTGTGGTACAGCAGGATTATCCAAAAAGCACGTGATCACTTCGTGCCGAGAAGGCTGGCTATTTAGAACTGGAGATGGAGACCCAAAAGAATGGTGACCACCACAAGGGACCTTTGACCAGCACAGACTTACTTTGTGATATAGCTTAGAGGACAGATTCCTAGGACAAATGAATTACTGTTTTGTTTGGGTTGATTTGGCATGGGGGAGAAAACAGACAAGTTGGTGGCATGGAATAAGAAAGGCATTGTCAAAGCTAACAGAGTAGCAGAGATTACTGCCATGAATAGATAATACCCCAACCCCATGCATCCCATCCTATACATCTAATGCTCTTTCTTTGCCTAATGATTCTACTCTGCTGGCTGCTGGGCTCTATCCTATGATTTCTAATGTCTTGCCTAATCCTGCTGCTATGCAACCAGGGTTTGTGGGGTGGTGGGTTAAGCCCCCCTGACCACATATGGTTACCATATGCATATATTGCAGGTCTATGGTAACCAACCTTGGAATCTGAGTGATCTGGTTTTATGGGGAAGTACAGACAAAATTGGGGAGGTATTCAGGTGTTAAGGGAATTATTGTAATCTGATGAGAGAGAGAATTACTAAGGATGCTGAATTAGCTTGGCAGGTGCAAGGGGATAGAAATGGCCTTCTTGGGAAGAGGCCTGGTGAAGGATCTGAATGTGCATGTGGAATAAAGGTTAGCCCCAGAAGGCGTAGTTTTATTTATCATGGAGGTGAGCATGGGTTTTTTGTTTTGTTTTTTTTTTGTTAAAAACAAAACAAAAACAATGGAAATTAACTAGAAAAACCCCTCAGAATTAAAGGAAGTTTGTCACAGTTTAGGGTCAGGGTAGCTCCTTAGACCTGTAACATGCTTTCTGTTAATTCCCCTCCCTCCCCAGAGGGGAAGAGAAAGGGAATAAGGGAGAGAGACTTAGCGATTAGAAAAGGAAACTAGAACAGCTTTCATGAAAATGAAATTAATAATAATAAAAATGCAATATGTAAAAATATATACAAAACCAGTATGGAACCCAACCCCCCTGATGGTAATTACATCACCGTCACCACTGATGCTGTGCAGGCACGGGGGGAGACCCAGACTGGGCACCGCAGCAGATGGGAGCTGTGTTCAGGAGCTGGATTCTGGTACTTATTCTAGTAGTGGAGTTTTTCTGTGTATCAGTACTGTACTCAGGAACACACCAATCAGGATGAAAGGCAGAATGGACAGAGGCCTCATTGGGTGCTCTGAGGAACGAACTGAAAGAAGACCTGAGCCAAGCCAACAAAAGCTGTCAAAGCAGCCCAAGAGGGGAGAAGAGCACAAAGACCCTTTGGATCCCTCAGCTCTATGCCAAATATGATGTGTAGGGCCTGGAATCCCTTGTTGTTCAGATTGGGATCACCTGTCCTGTCTGCTCCTCCCTGCAGGTGCAGCCTTTCACTTTCTGCACCCCCCAATGTGGTACACAAGACCCAGCAGTGGCCTTGGTCTGCACACCAATCCTTGGTAGTAACTCTAACCGTGGGGTGTTATCACTGCTAGAAGTAGACACGGTCTGTGAGAACAGGCTGCTAACTTCAGACAGTGCAGTGAATTAGAAGAACTGAGATGAAAAGTAAAATCACTGAATAGAATTAGTTCTGTTTTCACTCAAACCAGGACATTCCACCCCTTATTCCATACCATTAACATCATACCCATCACTAGGTTATCATTTCTTTCTAAAAAAAAGTTCATTAAGGTCATGATTGTAGATTTCCATCCATTGTAACAGTCTCACAGGGTAAAAAAGATGGGACTCATCACAGTTCGTGGCCACAGCTTGCAGATTTATCTGGGTAGGTTACTGGACACCACTTGATGAGGCTAGCTCCTGTCATCACCATGATGTTGTCCTGAAAGACACTTACTGATTACTGTTAGTATTCTGCAATTCATACTCAGCGTTGAATTGAGTATTCTCAGCAGGAGTTAAATTTCTTTGGGGTACACATTGTACTTCACCATCTTCCATCATCACCCACCAAGTACTTCCAGGTCCTTGAGCGAAAGCAGTCCCACGACTGGGTTTGCCTTTGCCCGAAGCAGGAAATACCCACACAGCTTTCCCCAGCAGATTCCTTTCATACACCACAGGGACTTTATCCCCTTCTACTGTGTGTAATGGGTCTGACTGAGCAGGACCAGCTCGATTGAAGGATCCTCTGGTGTTGACTAACCAGGTGGCTTGTGCTAAATGCTTGTCCCAGTTTTTAAAGGTTCCACCCCCCATTGCTTTCAAAGTAGTTTTTAACAATCCATTGTATTGTTCAATTTTCCCAGAAGCTGGTGCATGATAGGGGATGTGATACACCCATTTGATACCATGCTCTTTGTCCCAATTGTCTGTAAGATTGTTTTTCAAATGAGTCCCATTGTCAGACTCAATTCTCTCTGGAGTACCATGTCGCCACAGAATCTGCTTTTCCAGGCCCAGGATGGTGTTCCGGGCAGTGGCGTGAGGTACAGGATGGGTTTCCAGCCAGCCAGTGGTTGCTTCCACCATTGTAAGCACACAGTGCTTACCCTGGCGGGTCTGAGGCAGTGTGATGTAATCAATCTGCCAGGCCTGCCCATACTTATACTTGGACCATCATCCCCCATACCACAAAGGTTTTAACCGTTTTGCTTGTTTGATTGCGGTGCATGTTTCACAGTCATGGATAACTTGTGCAATAGCGTCCATGGTTAAATCCACCCCTCGGTCACGTGCCCATTTGTATGTTGCATCTCTTCCCTGATGTCCTGAAGTATCATGAGCCCACTGAGCTAAAAATAGTTCACCTTTATGTTCCCAGTCTAAGTCTGTCTGGAACACTTTAGCAGCCTGATCAACTTGCTGGTTGTTTTGATGTTCCTCAGTGGCTCGATGTTTAGGTACGTGGGCATCCACGTGACGGACTTTTACAACTAATTTCTCTATCCAAGCAGCAATGTCTTGCCACAGCGTGGCAGCCCAAACGGGTTTACCTCTGTGCTGCCAGTTATTCTGCTTCCGCTGTTTGAACCATCCCTACAGGACATTTGCTGTCATCCATGAGTCAGTGTAGAGATAGAGCACTGGCCACTTTTCTCATTCAGCACTATCTAAGGCCAATTGGATGGCTTTTACCTCTGCAAACTGACTTGATTCACCTACTCCCTCAGCTGCTTCTTCTACTCGTTGTGTGGGACTCCAAACAGCAGCTTTCCACTTCCGATGGTTTCCTACAAGAGGGCAAGATCCATCAGTGAACAGAGCATATTGCTTATCATTATCTGATAACTGATTGTATGGTGGGGCTTCTTCAGCACGTGTCACCACCTGTTCTGGTGGCATGCCAAAGTCTTTACCTTCTGGCCAATCCATGATCACCTCTAAGATTCCTGGACAACTGAGGTTCCCTATTCAAGCTCTCGAATTGAACAATGTGTGATCAAGCCATTCAGGTGAAAAGAAGGGTGCGTGGCCAGAGTATGCTGGGTTGTGTGCTTATCTGTTGTAAACAGGTGGTGGAAAATTTTTAGAGGAAGTGTTGTTGCTATTGCGGGTTATAAAAGGCACTGTGTGACAATAAATGCGGATTTCTGCTGCACAATCTCCTGAAGTCCGTGTCTTCATATGCTGCAAATGGCACCCTAACAGGGACACACACGCTCATCTGAGATGCACTGAATCCAAGATGGCAGCGTAACCCAACCGAACCATGGGGAACATAGCGTGCTTATCACCTCGGCAGGAATGCAGGTGAGCAGTTGGGCATCATGGGGAACTCACTCACAAAAGAGCAGAAAGTGAATGTGGACGTACTGCAATGCATTATAAAGACTCATAGGCAGCACGTCCCCACTCTCTCGCTCATGACATTCCCGGCATGGGTACGCGAACATGTCCTTACCTTCCCCAGCAGTGGAATGCTTGATCCACACGTGTGGCAAAAGATTAGGGAAACCCTAGGGGATGCTGCGACATTAGGGGACCAGAAGGCTACTCAGCATTTTCCCACTTGGGGAAAAGTACAGATGCTTTGAAACGTCTCCGTAGCTCAGGGCAGGAGACAACGCCGCCGCCTCCCCCCCGCCCCGGCTCCTCCACCCGCCGCCGCCGCCTGCTCCCGACCGCCGTCGTCTCCCCCCATGAGTCCTGCTGCTGCTCCCGTAAAAGCAAGTGCCGCAGCTTCTTGTACTCCGCTGCCATCTACTGACCCTTTTGTAGCTGCGCCAGAGAGTTCCGCACCCGGGAACAAGGAGAGCGATTCTGTGAACTCTCACACTTGGACACAGAGGAAGATAACCATTCAGATCCCGGCCCAGTGGACCCAGAGACTGAGCATGATCCCTTTCCTCCTGACCTGTCCACTCACACTGTTGTTGCGACCGTGGGGACCTGAGAGAAAGACGGAGGGCTGGGGAACAAAAGGGTATCGCCATGCCTTAGAGAAATGTCGCGTAGAGGCACTAAAAAGAGGGGATATGGAAATGCTGAAAGTGTTTCTCGTATGATATACCCCTCGGCAGGAGCCCACATGAGAAACATTACCATATGAAGCTCTTAAGGAAGTGTGGTGTTCAGTACTTGATTATGGAGTTCAATCCTCATATACGTATAACTTGTTTCTTGCAATTAAGGAGGGATACGTTCTTACTGTGTACGATTGGAGGGCTTTGTTGCATATGACACTGTCATCTATGCAGTTTACCATGTGGAGTACAACATATAAAGAGTTAGCAATAAGTCAAACAATGGACAGTTTGGGGGCCATGAATGCTGTCGGTATGGATGAGCTAATGGGGGAGGAGCTGACGTCACTATTATTAACAACAAAGATTGGCCCGTAAAGGAGCCCACTTCGGCTGTCATTGGGGTAGGAGGCATGCAGCGGCCTCAACAGTGTTAAACTCTTGACCATCACAGGCCCCAAAGGACAGATTGCACATGTTGCTCCTTTTGTTATGCCAGTACCGTGTACGCTGTGGGGCCGAGATGTGTTGGGACAATTTGGAGTGGTGCTATGTACAAATTTTGGGTAGGGGGTCACTGGGGTAATGCAGCCTATCAAACTCACATGGTTAACAGACGCCCCTGTGTGGGTGGATCAGTGGCCCTATGCAAAGAAAGGCTGCAGCATCTAAAAACATTAGTTCAAGAACAGTTGGCCGCAGGGCATATAGTACAATCTACTAGTCCTTGGAATACTCCTGTATTTACTATTCCAAAGAAAAGCGGGAAGTGGCGATTGCTACATGATCTAAGGGCTGTCAATGCAGTTATTGAGCCTATGGGTGCCCTTCATCCTGGACTTCCGTCTCCATCCATGTTGCCTGCAGATTGGCAACTTGTGGTCATTGATCTTAAGGCCTGCTTTTTCACCATTCCTTTGCATATGGATGACGTTCCTCCATTTGTCTTTACAGTACCTTCAGAGAATAATCAGGAACCAGCTCAGCGATATCACTGGAATTACTGCAAGGAATGCTTAACAGACCAACTATTTGCCAGATCACCATTGCTACAGCACTGGCACTAGTAAGAAAAGGCCATCCCAAGCTTTTGAACTACCATTATATGGATTACATCCTGCTTGTGGCCCTGACAGACCAACAACTACAAGAAGCAGTTCAACACGTTAGAATTGCCATTAGTAAAGCCGGTCTGCAAGTGCCTGAGGAAAAAGTTCAAGTAACAGCTCCATGGAAATATCTGGGATGGACTATCATGGAGAAAACGATACTGACTCAACCTGTTAGGCTGGCTGAAAACATCCGGACACTTAATGACTTGCAGAACTTGCTTGGAACAATAAACTGTCTCAGACCCTATCTAGGAATCACAAATCACAAACTACAACCATCGTTTCAACTGTTAAAGGGCGATCCCAACCTTGCATCAGCCAGAACGTTAACCTCTACGCCACTTGGATGCACACAAATCTATGGGACCAGATGGGTTACACCCAAGGGTGCTGAAAGAGCTGGCGGATGTGTTTGTCAAGCCACTTTCCATTATTTATCTGAAGTCCTGGCTAACTGGGGAGGTCCCAATGGACTGGAGGTTAGCAAATGTGATGCCCATCTACAAGAAAGGCAGAAAGGAGGATCCAAGTAACTATAGACCTGTTAGTCTGACCTCAGTGCCAGGGAAGGTCATGGAGCGGATCATCTTGAGTGCTCTTACAAGCCATATAGAGGGCAACCAGAGGATCAAGCGCAGTCAGCATGGGTTTAGGAAAGGCAGATCTTGCCTGACGAACCTGATCTCCTTCTATGACAAGATGACCCAACTACTGGACAAGGAAAAGGCTGTGGATGTGGTCTACCTGGACTTCCGGAAAGCATTTGACACTGTTCCCCATAGATTTCTAATGGAAAAACTGGCTTCTCATGACCTGGATGAGAATACGATCTGCTGGATCAAGCACTGGATAGACGGATGGGCCCAGAGAGTAGTGGCCAATGGTATTAAATCCAGCTGGCGGCAGGTCACAAGTGGCATTCCTCAAGCCTCAGTGTTGGGACCGTTTCTATTTAACATCTTTATTGATGATCTTGATGAGGACATAGAGTCTACCATCAGTAAATTTGCAGATGACACCAAGTTAGGCGGCTGTGTCGATCTGCGTGAGGATAGGGAGGCTCTCCAGGGAGACTTAGATAGACTGGATCGCTGGGCCAATGTTAATGGTATGAGTTTCAACAAGGCCAAGTGCCAGGTCCTGCACTTGGACTGCAACAACCCCATGCAACATTACAGGCTTGGGGAAGTGTGGTTGGAGAGCTGTCTCACGGAGAGGGATCTGGGGGTTCTAATTGACAAGTGAATGA
This sequence comes from Todiramphus chloris collaris, assembly GCA_025345505.1. Classification (NCBI taxonomy): domain Eukaryota; kingdom Metazoa; phylum Chordata; class Aves; order Coraciiformes; family Alcedinidae; genus Todiramphus; species Todiramphus chloris. Next base: position 30,136 of record JANVCC010008873.1, on the reverse strand, counting down.
ATATGAGACAGCAGTGTGCCCAGGTGGCAAAGAAGGCCAATGGCATCCTGGCCTGTATTAGAAATAGTGTGACCAGCAGAAGTAGGGAGGTGATTGTCCCCCTGTACTCAGCACTGGTGAGGCCTCACCTCGAGTACGGTGTCCAGTTTTGGGCACCTCAATACAAGAGAGATATCAAGGTGCTGAAGTGGGTGCAGAGGAGGGCAATGAAGAATAGATCGTTTGAGAACCGTTTGAAGGAGCTGGGTCTGTTTAGTTTGAGGAAGAGGAGGCTGAGGGGAGATCTCATCACTCTCTACAACTACCTGAAAGGACATTGTAGAGAGGTTGGTGCTGGTCTCTTCTCTGAGGTAATTAGTGACAGAACCAGAATGAATGGCCTCAAGCTGAAACAAGGTAGGTTTAGACTAGACATTAGGAAAAAATTCTTCACAGGAAGAGTGGTAAGATATTGGAAAGGGCTGCCCAGGGAGGTGGTTGAGTTGCTGTAGTGGGTCTGGCTGAGCTGCTTTTCCCCACCCAGCCCTCATGCTGCAGCACTGGGAGCTGGAGGGTGTTGATAACACACCTGTGTTATGACTGCCAGTGCTCACACGGCACCAGAGGCTGGGGGGGCAAGATGGGGGAGAGGATACAGCCAACCTGAGCTGACCAGTGGGATATTCCATACCATATGACATCAGCTCAACTATAAAGGGAGAGGGCAGGAGGAGGATGGGGGGGCATTCGGCTTGTCCTCTGAGCAACTGCTACGTGTTCTGGAGCCCTGCTTCCTGGACTCGGCCTGACATCGCCTGCAGACGGGAAGTAGAGAATAACATCTTATCTATCATAACCCATGGCTCTTTTCTTTTCGTCTTATTCTCTCCCTGCGTGCCGTGCCAACGGAGGTTGGGGGAAGTGATAGAAGGGATTGGTGGACACCTGGTGCCCAGACAGGGTAAAGCCACCACAGTCGCCATCCCTGGATGTGTTTAAGCATCGCTTTAGATGTGGTGTTGGGGGATATGGTCTAGGGGTGAACTTGTAGAGTAGGGTTAATGGTTGGACACAATGATCCCAAGGGTCTTTTCCAACCTAAATGATTCTGTGATTCTGTGATTCTCAGAGGGTTGGCAAGACAACACTGTCGTGTACACCCAGAAGCAGCTATTTTCTTGATTTTAATATATCATCCTTTTCAGCCATACGGCTTGTTGGGACAACTGGTAGCGGATCGGAAGGATCCCCTTGTGATTCTGGAATGGATCTTTTTATCACATGCCTTAACAGAAACAGTCACCCCTAGACTAGAGATGATGGCCTTATTGATTCAGAAGGGGCGTTGACACCTTCAGGCCCTTACCAGTGGGGATCCTGCTGTAATATATGTACCCATGAAGAAATGGGACTTTGGGCATTGGAGCAAAACTTGGTATTACAGTCAGCTTTAACAGAATATACGGGACAAATTTCACATCATATGCATCATCATCCTTTGTTAGCAGTATTGAATGATCTGCCTCAACAACCATGACAGTTACTTTCTCCCACTCCTTTGGAGAATGGACTCACTGCCTTTACTGATGGATCAGGCAAACCTCACAAGGCAGTGGTAACCTGGAAAACAAAGACAGGACAATGGGAGGTGGAAATACAAACTGTACCTGGGTCAACGCAAGTGGTAGAACTGGTGGCTGTGGTCCTCGCTATGGATGCTGGAAAGCTGCTAGCAGAGAGATTTTCTCAGGTTCTCACAATATTCGGTGAGAGTCCTGCCTTTCTCATGCAAGTTATGAAAAACAGTAGGATGGTTTTTGTAAACTAGACTAACACGTGGTGTTTTGCTAAGTTCTGTTTATGGTACATTGGAAAAATATTTTGAAATGGGTGTTGTAGGACTTTAGCCAATCACCCTAGGAGATGGGTGATCACTGACCAATCACCCTATGGGGGTAGGGTATATAAAACGGGGTTATAAATGAATAAAGTTGCTTCTTTGGCCTTCTCTTGCTGAATTTGTGTTTTGCTGCATCTCTCCGCTCCCAATATAAACGGCTACATTTGGTGACCCGCGATGCGTACTACGTGCAACGAACCAAGCTGAGTGGCTTGGTATCCCTCCCCCCTCCCCGCCCCATGACCAGTCCAGGTGTCGGGGTATTAGAAAAACCCTGCCGAGATGGGGCATAGCAGATCAAAAGAGGGCGCGGTGCTGTCAGCCTGGAAGGATTTCCTGGCCGTCACACAGTTTGCTGTTTCGGAGGACGCCCTCCACGCTCTTTTGCAATGGGCAGCTGACCACAACTTTTCCGTGGACTCTGACACCGCCTTCGATTTAGAGCTGTGGTGGCTGCTAGGCGCCAGGCTCTGTCATGAGCTCCCGTATGGGGACAACACAATGATAGACTTGGTTCGCACTTGGAGAGATTTATTTGCTATACTACAAAAGTTTACAGCTGGCGATGGGGGAGGAGTGCCGGCTTCAGAGGCTTCTGAGGGGGATGCTGCTGAGGGGGATGCTGCTGAACTAAGTGTAGCAGCTGGTGGCAGCTGCACCGAGGAGACATCTCCGGCCCCACCAGATCCGATGCCGGTCATATAGCCTGTAGAAAATGCTGAGAAATGTTTCTTTTGCAAACTGTAGAATAAGCATAATCATTTTTATATTAACTTGAGGAATAAAAGACTTAAGCTGCTCCATCAAGAATTGTTTACCAGACTAGAAGCCTTAAGTGGTCTTACTGGAAACTGAGGCCTGCAGCTCAGTCTTACTGTAAAAGCAAGGTAAAGGACAAAAGTGCACAATTGCCAATCAAGATGTGTTAATAGATAAAGGGGCAACAGTTAAGGGCTATTTAAGATGAACAATAGTAACTTAGAAAGATACTGCATTTTGCTCAGTAAGCTCAGGAATATTATTTTCTCCAAGGGGAAGCAGGAACCTGTCAGACATGCAATTACAAACTATTCTGGACTGTTATGAAGAAGGCACCTCGGTTACGCCTGTAAACCTTGGAAGTACCTAATTCATAGGGAAACAAGGGAGGGACCTCTGTGGACAGGAATAGGGTATAAAATGCTGAAAATTCTGACCAGAGGGGTGCCTACTTTGTTAGGACACCTGCTCTTGCAAGAACGTATAATAAATTGCTGCTTCACTAGTATGTCTACTGCAAGTCCTTTCTTCGGACATTTTCATTTCTAACAGTTTGGGGGCTCTTCCGGGATCTATGTCATCGCCGTGAGGGGCTCCTGCCGCCAAAGGACAGGGAGACGTGTCCCGTTGAGTTCAACGGTCTCATGTATCGTCGACAGGGGTTCCAGCGGTGGACTGACCAAATCCCGAGACCAATTTTAAAGGTAGACCTAGTGAACCAGAGGGAAGAAAAGTAGGCAATGTCATAATGACCAGGCAACTCTGTGCATGGACCAAGGTAAGAAAATAGGACGTTAAGTATTGCCTTGGTGGTCGGGGCATTCAGGGAGACGTGTGTATGTGTGTGAAAGAGATGCGCAATTAGGTACGAAGTGAAGCCTGGATCGTGGTTCCATCTTTCCGTGAGGAAAGCGGCCAGAGAAGGGAAAAGCAAAAGGTGAATTTGTTGTTTAAAAGTCTCCGAGGGACCGAATAGGAAATAAGGATAGCCAGCTTAAAAAGAAAATGGGGGGCAGAGAGAGAGGCCCCAGGAACATTCCTCCAGACAGTCCCTTAAGGAGGATGTTGTCAAATTGGAAAGACATGTCTGGTACTAGGAATAAGGATAAGAAAAAGATGATACAGTACTGTTGTTTTACTTGGACCAAGGAAAATATTAAACCCACGTCTGTCTTTTGGCCAAAATATGGGGCAGATGAAGATTGGATATGTCAGACCTTAAATTTGTATGTTAATGAGAAAAAGGCACTTTCTCGAGAAGAATCAGACTATGTCTCCTGCTGGAAAGGGGATTCTATTACCCATTTGTTTCCAATAAGAACAACTGAGAGAGATTCTAAAGAAAAGACTAAGGGTTCCAAAATGTGGGATCCCTTAGAATGTTTACCCCCTCCCTATAAGTCACTCCCTGCAGAACCTAACTCTCCCCCACCGAAACCCAAGGCAGGATCCTTACTAGACTCCTTGCCACCCCTAGAAGAACTGAGGAATTATGTCCTCTCTGAGAAGTTCCCCTAGGAACAGGACAAGTGGGATATTTTAGTGCCCAGCTCACAAGTACAAAAGTAAGGAATTTAAAAAAAAATAAAAGGAAATTAAACCTTTGAAGATCCCATGGGATTAACTGAACAGATGGATCAATTCCTGGGACCTAATTTTTACTCCTGGACAGAGATGATGTCCATAATGAATATTTTATTTACTGGGGAGGAAAGAGGAATGATTAGGCAGGCAGCCATGCAGAAATGGGAAAAAGGAAACCCACCAGGCCAGGGAGTCATCCTGGACGAACAAAACTGGAATAATAATGATCCAGTACATCGAACTAACATGAAAGATTTGAGACACCTAATAATAGAAGGTATAAAGGAGGCTGCTCCTAAGTCTCAGAACCTTACTAAGGCTTTTGAGACCAAGCAGGAGAAAGATGAGACACCCTCAGCATTTTTACAATGGCTGAGAGACCAAATGAGGAAATATTCGGGTATGAATCCTGAAGATCCTGTAGCACAAGGTCTTCTAAAGGTCCATTTTGTGACCAAAGCATGGCCTGATATCAGGAGGAAGGTAGAGAAAACGGATGGCCGGAGTGAAAGATCTTTGGAACATTTACTGAGGAAGGCCCAGAAAGTGTTTGTGAAAAGGGAAGAAGAAAAGCAGAAACAGAAAGCAAAAATGATTGTATTTGCTGTGGATCAGGTAGTGAAGAAAAAAATAGAGCCAGTATCCCAGAGAGGTAGAGGGGAAGGTTGAACAAATGGAAGAGGGAGCTGTGCGAGAAATGTAATTAGAAGAGGAATTAGCTGAGGCAGGGGAAGACCTTGGCAATTGCCACAGGTCATTTCTCTCTCATTTCTCTCAGGATGTTATCATTGTGGTAAACAGGGACATCTTAAATGAGAATGTCCTGAGCTAAGAAAAGAAGATAGGGTGGTTCCTTTAATGACCTTTGAAGATGAGTAGGGAGGTCAGGGGTTTCTTAATTTAAGGTCCCACCAAGAACCCTTGATAAATTTGAAGGTGGGACCCCAGGAGGAGGACGTTGTGTTCCTGGTTGACACCAAAGCTTCTAGGACTTCCTTAAATTTTATACGTCAAGGACTGAAACTATCGGACCAAAGAATAACAGTCTCAGGGGTAAAAGGGGAAGGATTCCCAGTCCCCATTTTTGAAAATACCACCTTAAAATTAGATGATGAGATAATTCACAGGCAATTTTTTTTTTTTAATTTATCCCTGTTTCCAGAAGTAATTTATTAGGAAGATATTCAATAATACAATTAGGATTGGAATTGGGAACTCAGGAACACCAGATTGTAGTATCCATGTCTTTATTACATCTAATCAGTGAAGGGAAACTGAGGATAAATCCGGAGAGGATAAAAGGAATAGTTGAATTACCTCTCCCAAAAAAAAACCCCTAAAACGGAGCTGCGGAAATTTTTGTGACTGACAGGCTATTGTCACCTATGGATTGAATCATATGCACTGAAAACAAAGGGATTATATTTAAAATTGTTAGAAAGAGAGCCTAATGATTTAGTATAGACAAATGAAGAAAAAGAATTAATACAGGAATTAAAACAAAGTTTAATCACTGCTCCTGTGTTAGCATTTCCCTCCCTTGACAAACCCTTTCACTTGTTTGCTACCATAGATAAGGGAACAGCCCTGGGGGTGTTAACCCAAGAATGGGGAGGCAAGTGACAACCAATTGCCTGTTTATCTAAGAAAAAGTCACAATGGTTATGGAATTATTGATGGAGAAAATCAAAGTGTAAAAGAATCAGGAAGACTACCTAACAATTGGTCTGCCCAGACATGTGAATTATATGCTTTAAATCAAGCATTACAATTGTTAGATGGGATAGAAGGGACAATTTATACTGATTCAAGGTGTGCTTTTGGGGTAGTTCAAACATTTGGAAAAATATGGTGTAAGAAATGAAGGTTTGTCTTTACAAAACAAGATGTGGGCCTGCTGTAGATAAGACTAGCATGAAGAGATAAGAAGAACAACAGGAAGGATTCCACTGATTGAAGAATGGAATGAAAGAGATTTGTCTTTACAAATAAACTGTAGGTCTGCTGGGGAATGAAAATTAGATACAATGGGACGAACCATAAATTTTGTAAGGGATTAAAGGGGGGGGTTATACATTAGAAGGGAATCTTAGATATTAAGTGTTCCGGGAAGTCTGTACCTCTCAAGTACCTCAGCCAATGGGGAAAGAGAGAGGGAAAAGCGGCCAGGAAATTAGGATAAAAAGGAGGCTGCATCCTCCAAAAATTTGAGAGACCCCAGGGGAATGCCCCATGGCCTCTCCCTTTATTCGAATAAAGTAAAACGACCCCTCTGTCTCCTTTCTGGACATAAACCTCTGGTGTTTGTGAATTAATATTCCTGACAATGGGATGAAAGAGGATTAAAGGAAAGTAGTTGATACATGGGGAATTGGTGAAACAGGTTTTAAAGAATTTACTTCTACCCAGAGAAATTGCAATAGTCCATGTAAGTGGGCATCAGAAAGGGAACTCCCTGGAAGCTAGAGGAAATAGATTAGCAGATGAGGTAGCCAAAGAAGCTGCCCTAGGGCCTGAATTAGTTAGGATGTATAATTTTACTCCCTGTGTGTCTGAACCAAAGGGGATTCCAACTTTCACTGAAGGAGAGAAAAAGCAGTTCAAGGAATTGGGAGCTATTGAAACAGAAGAAGGGAAGTGGATTCTCCCAGATGGACAAGAAATGCTAAATAAATGAATTATGAGGGAAATAGTGGGTATTTTACACCAAGGGAGTGTTATAAATATAGCCAAAATCTCAAGATTATAATTGCAAAATCTTTTAATATATAATGAAAGAGATTATAAAAGTATAAAAGGCAAGTAAACAGCACTGGGTGCGTGGGGTGTCTCAGCTCCACCAACACACACACCTGTATTACGATGGCTTCCCTTTTTATGCCCCCTACTCTAATACATATTCATATCTATTCTAAGTAGAGGAGTGGTTAAGCTTATCATTTCCGGGAATAGGTGTTTCCTTTTTGGCGCATGTGTCCATCGTCCCGGTGGTCCCTCTGGTGGTTGTTGTGGAGGAAGGACTGTAGTCTTCCTCACTCCCTTTGTCCTTGACTTGATCTTCACTTTATTCTGTTTTCCATATAAAGTCCCTTTTTGGCATTCTGCCCCTTGATTGTTTAACATATGTAGTTAAGCGAAGCAGTTAAGCATGGCGTATACAGTGAACCAATTTCAGCAGGACATTTCAAAACTGATACTATCTAGATTCCAGGTTTCGGGTTCTCTTTGTTCTGAGTTTTGTTCATGGTCGACGCACTACATGCCTGACACAAATTGTTACCCCTTTTATTACAGGAGTCACTGGGGGGGTACAAGCGATGTGTGATTTAACCTTAAGGAAATATGGATGCGTGTGAATTCATACTATAGCTAAACAAATTTGTGAAAGGTGCATTGTTTGTAAAAAGATAAATAACAAAAAGTTCTCAAGAAACAACCTCAAGGAGGAAGAGAACCTGGTTTAAGACCTTTTCAAAGTATCCAAGTGGATTTTGAAGAATTACCAACTATAGGAATGTTGAAATGTATCCTGGTATTAGTTGACCATCTAACAGGATGGGTAGCAGCATATCCAATGGCTACAGCCACAGCTGCAGGAGAAATTAAAATCCTTTTAGAACAAATTTTTCCCAGGTATGGAATAATTGAAAATATAGATTCAGATCAAGGAAGTCACTTTACATCCAAGATGCTTCAAGGGACTATGGAAGGATTAGGGATATCTTGGTACTTTCATACTCCCTGGCATCCACCCTCCTCTGGTAGGGCTGAATGAATGAATCAGACCCTAAAGAAACAATTATCAAAGTTAATTTTAGAAACTAAATTACCCTGGATTAAATGCTTACCCATTGCCTTATGGAGAATTTGAACTGCACCTAGGAAAGACCTAGGTGTATCTCCCTGTGAAATGGTGTTTGGCTTACCTTATATGGGTGGAGTAGGAAAAATCACAAGGTTTGAAACCAAAGATAATTTTCTTAAAGAACGAGATACTTGGGCTGTCCTCTTCTTTATCCTTGCTCAGAAATAAAGGACTCCTTGCACAAACTCCACCACTGGAATTTGCAGTCCATACCATCCAACCTGGGGAATGGGTTCTGATCAAGTCACGGAAGGAATTCAAACTGCAGCCTGAATGGGAAGGTCCTTTCCAGGTTCTACTGACAACTGAAACTGTGGTGAGGACTGCTGAGAAAGGCTGGACTCATTACATACATCTCAAAGGACAAGTGGAACCTCCCTCTGAGGACAGACATTGGTACATACAGCCCACTGAGAATCCTCTGCTCATCAAACTGAAAAAGCAATAATTTAAAAACTGTCTGAAATACTGCTTTAGTAGTAGAGATTTTATTTGTAGATATTATTGCACTAATATTTATCTGTTGTGTTTGGGGTTGTAAAAGGATGGAAATGTTCAAAATAATGTTAATATGTTGTTTATACTTAACTATCATGAAAGCAGGAGTGCCGGATCATGCCTGAAAACCACTACAATTTCAGCATCTCTGAGAGGACTGGGCTCCAGAACATCATGCTTGCCAGATTTTTGTGGGGGTCTAGAGCAAAAGGGCACTGAGCAATGCAGAAAAGTACATGTGTCCTGAACCAGTACAGGGTTGGACACTTCATAGGAAGGGTCATTCTTGCCCCTTTTGGAGTAATGCTTGGTGTTCTACTCAGGTTAATGGATGGACAGCAGATATGAATTGAGAAACTTGTCATTGGAGACCCCTAATACAGGTGATTACCATCTCAAAAGGACACACTACCCACAATTGCCAAGAAGGGGGGTGTAATCCTATAATAATTACTATCAATAATGCTAATAATACTGTCACTTGACCCTATGGACTAGGGATAGGGGTCACAGGGAAAGATCCAGTAGGACGATTCAGAATAATGTTAGAAAAATTTGAAAATAGAAGTTCAAACAAGGTTGAAGAGTGGAAAAGTACACAGAAACCTAGGACAGAGGTAGGAGAACTTTTAAATGATCCTACAATAGTAAAAGTAGTAAGAATTGAGGATTTGAGACAGACGTTTGAAGTAGAAACAGGATATGGAGACATGAATGCCTGGGTGGAATGGATAAAATACACTGTGGAAAGTTTAAATAAGGGTGATCGTTATGCATGTGCCTCAGGTTGACCTAAATCACAAGTTGTTCCTTTTCCCCTAGGATGGTCCAATGACCGCCCAGGAATGGAGTGCATTATTGCATTCTATCAGGAAAGAACAACCTGGGGAAATGGTACCTGTCAAACACTTTCCCTTTTGTTCCCAGCCTTGCTGAATAAGGACATTCAGATACCCCCTATTCCCACAGGTGTAGTTGGAAACCACACAGCTTGTCTCTCACGACAGGGCGGAGTGGCTACTCAAATTTTGGGGAAGTTCTCAGGATGTAAGAGTGTGGGAGAGTGGCTACAGGGTAAGGGTCACATTCCCATGCAGAGACTTGCTGACGAGGAGCTGCACAGGCACAGGACACAGATAGCGTAACAGAATAGCAAGGTCAGATTGTTCCTTGAGAAAGGGAGTTCTTTAATAACAAGATGCCTGGGGCCTAAGATATGAGGAGCTGCACCAGCTGCACGACCACAGAGATAAGCAACTGGGCAGGTCTGACTTTTTATAGCCTAACCAATAATGAGTTTGCTTTTGCACTATGTATGAGCCTCATTAATAACTGTATAAAAGAGTGTTGGTCTTAACAATAAACGAGAATTGCCTGATTGCTCACATTGAGTGCCGTAATTCTCCCACCGTCTACAACAAATGGTGACCCCGACGACGACCATGACATAATACTGCTGGTCTGAACACCCGACGTGCCAAACGGACGTCTTCGCCAAAGAGACGGTGCAGAGGGAACGGATCCCACCGCAGCAGGGATGGTAAAAGCTGGAACGGCAAGAAGCCACACAGCAGTGCCCCCGGCGACCTCATAGGAGAGTCCGTGGCCGTAAGGTGCTGCCGGTGACCTCGTAGGGCTGCAACAGCGCGCACTGAAGGTAAAATGGAGAGGCAAGCAGCATATGATTTATTTGCCTGCTTCTTACAGAAGCGACAGGTTAAGGGCATAGACTTGCGAAAAGATCTCCCTGGGCTGTTAGCTTATGGGTACGCACAAGGATGCTTTATAAACCCCCACACAGTCCATGAGCTTAGTGAATGGCGTAAATTCGGGGATATACTGCGGGAGGAGGTTTTAGATGACGATAAAACCACAAGGAAATTAGGGAAGCAGTGGAGGATAGAACATAATGAGCTTTTGCAACATCAGGTGGAAGAGAAAGCTGTCCACCAAGCGTCGGCAGCTATGGGGAGGAACAGGTTGTTAGAGGGAGTGAGCGACTGTCCCCTACCCCCCACTGTATCCATGTCCTGGTTTGAGTGAAAACAGAACTAATTCTGTTCAGTAATTTTACTTTTCAGCTCAGTTCTTTTAATTAACTGCACTTTCTGAAGTTAGCAGCCTGTTTTCACAGACAGTGCCTGCTTCTAGCAGTGATAACACCTTATGTTTAGAGTTACTACCAAGGATTGGTATGCAGACCAAGGCCACTGCTGGGTCCTGTGTACCACATCGGGGGGTGCAGAAAGTGAAGGGCCGCACCTTTAGGGAGGAGCGGACAGGACGGGTGACTCTAAACTGACCAACGAGGTATTCCATCCCATATATGCTATATTTGGTCTAGAGCTGAGGGACCTGGAGGGTCTCTGGGCTCTTCTCTCCCCTCTTGGACTGCTTTGCCAGCTTTTGCTTGGCTTGCCTCGGGTCCTCTTTCGGTTCCTTCCTCGGAGCATCCAAGGAGGACTCTGTCTGTTCTGCCTTCGATCCAATCTGTGTGTTCCTGAACCCGGTACCAGAATCCAGCTCCTGAACACAGCTCCCATCTGCTGCGGGGCCCAGTCTGGGACTCCCCCGAAGCCTGCACAACATCAGTGGTGACGGTGATGTAATTACCATCAGGGGGGTTGGGTTCGATACTGGTTTTGTATATATTTGTATATATTCCATTTTTATAATTATTATTTTCCTTTTCATTAAAGCTGTTCTAGTTTCCTTTTCTAATCGCTAAGTCTCTCTCCCTTATTCCCTTTCTCTTCCCCCCTGGGGAGGGAGGGGGGTTAACAGAGAGCATCTGTTATAGGTTTAAGGGGCTGCCCTGACCCTAAACCACGACAGATTTATTGGCGCCCAACGTGGGGCACAATCAGAGCTTTGATTGATTGGCCGAAATAGTTCAAATTCCGTTTCACTTCAGAGAGTATCACCTTTTTTTTTCTGAGTGTCTTTAAGAATTGGAAACTAAAACAGACTGCCTAAATGATGTCATTCCTAAGAGCAGTGTCCGTTCGTCTCTTTTTAGCATTCCTTTCAGAGTTAAATGCTGTGCTGTTCCCTTACGTGCCGTATGCGTTATGTTACTCCTTGCTTGTTCTCACTGTTTATCTGAAAGCTCTCGGGCTTGGGCGCTGGGCGAAAGCCTCTGCTTTCCTGTGGTGTTTATCTCTGATTTATGTTGCATTGAATTGGGCAGCGAGTGTGTCTCGGTACTACGGGCATTACATAGTGGATTTTATTACTAAGAATACTTTTGGTTTTATCTCGGGAATTTGTACTGCTCCCCACTATGTTAATGTGACGACACCGGAGTTTAGAACTCCAGTTTGTGAGGACTGTGGGCATGGTTATTACCAAAAGATCATATTATTGCTATTAATTTCTAATATCTTCACTGTGTGGCATCATATTAGTCATCAGAGCAGTAACACAGGTCAGGTAGCCACCAAAAAACGTAGATTGCGTGCTGCTTCCCTGCCACATTCACGCTCAGTATGCGGGAAACATGCCGTGACTGTTCAGTCTCCGCAGGCCCCCCCCAACGAGCCCTGCTGCTGCTGCTGCTGCTCCTCCTGTTCTCAAAACAAGTGCTGCTGCTGCTCCAACTCCCGCAACAAGCACTGGAGCTGTTCCAGCTCCAGCAGCAAAGCCGGCAGCTACACAGACAGCTACTGTGACCACTCCCACTCAAACTGCACCTGTACAAGTTGCTCCTGTGAAGAAAAGAAAACAAACAAAACAGCCAAGTCCAGCAACAGATCAGGGAGACGCTCCTTCTCAAGCTGAATCTGAGTATGAGTCAGAACCAGATGCAAAGCCTGATGCCACTGCGACTGGAAAGAAACACCTAACAAAAACAGATCGCCCAGTGTGGTCAGATGACAGTGGAGCAGGTCCTTCTAAAGCAAACCCATCAGATGTGGAGTCATCAGATGCAGAGGGTACCAACAAATCTTTACCTACAAAGGAGATGAGAAATCTGAGAAAGGACTATAGCCGCCATGAAGGTGAGCCACTGATCACTTGGCTACTCCGATGCTGGGATAATGGTGCCCACACCATCAAACTGAATGGCAGAGAAGCAAGGCAGCTGGGATTCCTGGCCAGAGATGGAGGCATTGATCAAGAGCTTGCAAGAAAGAGCAACACCATCAGTCTCTGGAGAAGACTCTTGTCAGCTGTAAAATCCAGGTACCCCTATAAGGAGGACATCGATTGCCGTCCAAGCAAATGGAACACCATGGAGAAAGGTATTAAGTACTTGAGAGAGTTAGCTGTGCGACAGGTGATCTATGGTGATAGGCAAATAGTGAACCCTGATGCAATCCCATGCCAGCGACCCATCTTGCAGAAGTTTGTGCGGAGTGCCCCACCAGCATATTCCCACACATTGTCAACATTGGTCTGGGGAACAGACGATGAAGAGGTACCAACTGTGACAGAAGTGGCCAAGAGAGCACGACAGTATGAGGACAATGTCTCTGGTCCTCTACATGTCTGTGTATCAGCCCTCGAGAGATCAGTTAAAAACCTGGTTGCAAAAATAGAGAGAAGGGAGAAAAGATCTTATTCATCCCCTGAGTGGACCCGTGTTGAAGCCACTAGGAGAATGCGCTCTTCTTCGAGACCAGCTAAACGGGGACAATACATGTCACGACATACCCTGTGGTCTCTTCTCCGTGCCTTTGGAGAGAATATGAGCAGATGGGATGGGAAACCTACCACTGCTCTACAGGCACGAGTACTCTACTTACAAGGTAAACCAAAAAGAAGAGAGAATTCTTTCAGAAGGGAGGCTGCTCCAGTTGTCTATGAGCAGTCCTTTGGTCCAACTACATGGGCCTCAGGTCAATACGGGAGTAGGGGGAATGAATATGTGACTCCTGTAATCAATAACAATCCTGTAAATAGTGTAAATCCTGTAAATAATGCAAATCCTGTCAATGGTGTAAATCCTATGACCTCCATGTACCCTGTTAACCAGATGAACTATGTAAACCCAGTGAACTTTACAAACCCAGTTACTAATTATGGACAATACCCTCGGAATTAGAGGGGCCCTGCTGTGGTAGTATAAGGATGTGGCGATGCGGAAGATCACGTGCTGTAACGGAAACGTAGAAACCAGGTAGGATACCACCCATGAAGGGCTGGGTCTGTTACTGGTATATAAGTGCCTGTAGCCTTTAATAAAAGGCCATTTTGCCTTCCTCTCTATGAGAGTCTGAGTCTCACAGTGGACCCTCGGTGTCTCCCGGCATTTCGGCACTGAGGATAGGACACGTTAATCACAACAAGTGGTGACCCCGACGTGATCGGGACGTGATCCGCAGAGGCAGTGCGCTGGACAACGCTGAACCTCTGGAGGGGCGATGAAGCCGGAAAAGGACGTCGACGTTGATTTAGTGGTACAGATATTTAAAGAATGTGTAAAGGAGGCGGGGGAGAAATGCCCGCGAAACGATATTAAGGGAATTATCCTATGGATAAAAGGGAGAGGGTTGATTATTAACCCGCGAGATATTATGTTTGTGAATTGTGGGAAATATTTGAAAGGGAAATTTGGGAATCTGAGAAAACTGGGCACGACGGTGTGGGGTTCCACCTGGGGTAAGATATGTCGTGCTATGAGTAAAAAACGTGAAGAGGCTCAAATATGGGCAGCGGCGAGAGCATCTCTATTTGGTGTGGAGTGTCCTCAGCTCCCGGGAATGAATCGGGAAACGCAAGTGGGCACTTCAATATCAGGGGGCTCTAAACCTCCTAGTCCTCCCCCTAGCCCACTATCAGACAGCCCACTGCCAGAAAAAAGGGCGGAATGTTATCTGGTAGAAGATAAGAACGTAAAACGGGAACACGAGCACTTATACCCGGCAGATGAGTTGATTGATTTAGAGCAGAAATTTACGGTTGCAGAGCGCGAGCAGCCGGGGCAGGATAGGGTGGAGGAGAGTGATGTGTGGGATGGAGAGCATAAAAAACGGCCGTCAGGGTCAGAAAAGGGGCAAGGAAGACATAAAAAGTGGTCAGTAGGATTACGAGAGGGGCAAGGAGACAGACTGTGCAAAATAGACGAAGCAGGGGACAACACCCAAATATGGCACCGGTCAGAACGGCCACCGAGCTATTCAGATGCGGCAACTTCCTCTTCCTCTAACTCAGATCAGGAAGAAGAATCAAACGGGCGTGATGATGCAGCCAGCGATGTACTATCCGATGTGGACTGGTTGCCTAGACACATTATCACACAGAGAGGAGCAAGGTCAAAAACACATTCAACACTGCTAAATAAAGACAAGGGTAGAGTTTATCGAACTAGCAAAGGGAGAGCTCTAATCAACATAAGGGAGGAAGCTGGAGGAGAGAGAGTTGAGCTGCAGGAGGAATCTGTGGTAAATTCAGATACCATGACAGCCCTTATGGAACAAATGCAAGCAGCAGTTCAGCAAATACAGGATATGGTGCAAGAGCAGAAAAAGATACTTCCATTATCACATCTCCCTGTAGAACAAAGCACAGAAAACACAGATACCAATAAAGATAGAAAGGGGATGACGGGAACAGATTGGTCTTTAATAGCAGAGAAGTGTAAACTAGAGGGCATTCGTTTGGCTCCCCTCACAGCTTTCCCAGTTATAGTAAACCAACAGGGAGACAATGAATGGGTGCCGTTAGATCACAAAGTAGTTACTTCATTGTTTCAATCAGTTCAAAATAACGGGCTTTCACATCCTGAGACCAAATTATTAATTGATATGGCATTAGCAACACCGGTCATTCCGGAAGATGTACGGACCTTGGCTAAGGCAGTGTTGTCACCCTCAATATTAACATTGTTTTTAGAACATTGGGCTACACTTATTAGACAGAAACTCCAAGAAGCAGAAGCAGATCGTCGTCATGAATTACACGGAGTAACTTTTGACCAATTAATGGGCACAGGTGCCTTTGCGACACAGCAGGCTCAAACACGCTTACGTGGTAGAATACTGCGAGCAACGACACAGGCTGCGAGAACCGCACTTTTTGCGGTGAGTCAATATGAGCGCGCAAAGGAACCGTGGATGACCATTAAACAAAGGCTAAATGAACCATTTTTAGATTTTGCAGACAGGCTTCAGAGGGCGATAGTTACTTCTAATTTGCCATCAGCTACTCACGATGCAGTATTGCTAGAGGCTTTGCGTAGTAATGCTAACCCGATTGCACAAAGTATTTTACAGACTCTGCCAGCATCGATGCCGTTGCCTCATTTACTACGAACAGTTGCACTGCAGGAGAAAGGAGGTCCATCAGGAACACCAACCCCAATGGTACAAGTCGGAACCGCACAGGAGCGTCATCAATATAGACAACCTGGTTGCATTAAGCGTATGTATCCATACCCTCAACTGTGTTGGCGCTGTGGTAAATCAGGCCACTTTGCCCGTGATTGCCGATCATCTAGGCCATCGGGAAATGCCTGGCAGGCTCCCTTTTACTGGGGTGAGGGAGCTCGCCATCCAGTGCCCTGTCCACAATTAACACAATTAGTACGTCCCCAGGGAGTCCAGCAATCAACAGCTATGTTACAGGAACGGCAAGGGGGACTGCGAGAAGAGCAGACGGCAATCAAGTATTACGATATGCAAGATCCAGCTCTGTGCCTGACAGAGGACTCACTGCACTTCTAACCTTTCCGTTGTTTCAGCTCCCTCTATTGACCGTGTATGCAACACGAGAGGCAGGAGGTAAGACAATGACAATACATTATGATGCATTGCTAGATACAGGAGCGAACATCACAATAATTACAACACAGATTTGGCCTAAGGAATGGCCACGACAACTAGGCCCAGTGATATATGGAATAGGAGGGGAACAGCAAACGACAATCTCAATGGACTTCATTACCCTCAAAGTGTATGATGCTGATGGTTCACCCATAGAAGCCTCAGTGAAACCAGTTGTCCTAGCAGAGGGTAGACCTCTTTTAGGAAGAGACTTTTTGTGCCCAGGTCAATTTGAAAATAACAAATTTGTAATGGGGGCCACTGTCAATTTGCAGCAAATGACGCCTATCAAAATGATATGGCTGACAAATGAGCCAGTGTGGGTTGAACAGTGGCCCTTGACACAAGAAAAATTACAAGCAGCCAATGAATTAATACAAAGAGAATTATCAGCTGGGCATATAATACCTTCAACAAGTCCTTGGAACACACCGATATTTGTCATACAAAAGAAAGCAGCAGGACAGTAGCGATTGCTGCATGATTTAAGAGCAGTGAACGGACAACTGCAGGATATGGGCCCATTGCCCAGTCCTTTGGTATCATGCTAACCTTTGGCAGACCTGGTTGCAATGGGCCCATATCCTGCAGTTGTCCGTTCACTGCTCTTAAATCA
>JANVCC010008861.1:0-10474 GCA_025345505.1 Todiramphus chloris collaris | reverse complement strand
GGGTGATTACTGACCAATCGCCCTATGGGGCTGGGGTATAAAAATGGAGTTGTAAATTAATAAAGTTGCTTCTTTTGCCTGCTCTTGCTGAATTTATACATTGCTGCGTCTCTCCACTCCCGGCATAAACAGCGACAGGTGGTTACAAGCTGTTTAGGAAGGACAGGCAGGGTAGGAAGTGAGGAGGTGTTGCCCATCAGTGACCGGCTGGGATCCATGGAGCTCCACATGGGGAAGGACAATGAGCCGGTTGAGAGCGTATGGGTTAAGATTAAAGGGAAGTCAGGGGAAGGTGATGTTACGGTCAGGGTCTGCTACAGGCCACCTGACCAGCAGAGCCAAGTGGATGAGGCCCTCCATAGCAGATTGAAATGGCTTCGCGTTCACAGGCCTTGGTCCTTGTAGGGGATTTTAACCACCCTGACATCTGCTGGAGACACAACATAGCAAGGCACCAGCAATCAACATGGACTTTAGGTGTGCAGACTTTGATCGCTTCAGGGATCTGCTGGCCAAAGTGCCATGGGACAAAGCCCTAGAGGGTAGGGGGGCCCAGGACAGCCGGTTGACATGCAAGGATCACCTTCTCAGTGCCCAGGAGAAAACTATACTGGCAAAGAGAAAGGCAGGAAAGAATGCTAGGAGACCTGCCTGGATGAACAAGCAACTCCTGGACATGCTGTCACACAAAAAGAAGCTCTACAAGGAGTGGAAGGAAGAACAGCTACAATGGGGGGTGTAGAAGGAAGCTGCCCAAGAAGCAAGAGAACTGGTCAGGAGAGCTAAAGCTCAGTTAGAATTAAATCTACCCAGGGCGATTAGGGGTAATGCCAAAAATTTCTATAGGTATATGAATGGAAAGAAAGAGACTAGGGAAGGTGTGAGCCCCCTCAGAAAAGAGACTGGAGAACTGGTGGCAAGTGGTTCTGAGAAGGCTGAGATCCTCAATGACTTCTTTTCCTCAGTCTTCATTGCCAAGGGCTCCAGCCACACCCCAGAGTCACAAAAGTTGATGGCAGGCATTGGATGAAAGAACTGCCCATTGCAAGTGAAGACCAGGTTCGTGGCCATCTGAAGAACCTGAAAGTGCACAAGTCCATGGGACCCGATGAAATACACCCACAGGTGCTGAGAGAACTGGTGGATGAGGTTGCTAAACCACTATCTATAGATTCCAAAATTCATGGCAACCCAGGGAAGTCCCCACTGACTGGAAAAGGGGAAATATAACCCCCATCTTCAAAAGGGGAAGGTAGATCAACCTGGGAACTATAGGCCAGTCAGTCTCACTGCTGTGCCTGGTAAGATCATGGAGCAGATCCTCCTGGAGGCACTACTGAGGCAGATGAATAATGACAAAGTGATTGGCTGTAACCAACATGGCTTCACCAAGGGCAAATCATGCCTGACTAACCTGGTGGCCTTCTATGAGAAGGTCACAACATCAATAGACAGGGGAAGAGCAACCGACGTCATTTACCTGGACCTGAGCAAAGCATTCGACACTGTCCTGCATGACATCCTGGTCTCCAAGCTGGTGAAATATGGATTTGGTGGATGCACAATTCAGTGGATAAAGAACTGGCTTGATGACCACTCCCAAAGAGTGGCTGTCAATGGGTCAGTATCCAAGTGGAGAACAGTGACAAGTGGAGTCCCTCAAGGATCAGTACTGGGACCAGTCTTGTTTAACACCTTTGTCAGCGACAGGGACAGTGGCACTGAGTGCACCCTCAGCAAGTTTGCCGATGACACCAAGCTGTGTGGGGTGGCTGACACGCTGGAGGGAAGGGATCCATCCAGAGGGACCTGGACAGGCTGGAGAGGTGGGCCCATGCCAACCTCATGAAGTTCAATGAGGCCAAATGCAAGGTCCTCCATCTGGGTTGGAGCAATCCCAAGCACCAGTAGAGGCTGGGCAGTGACTGGCTGGAGAGCAGCCCTGAAGAGAAGGACCTGGGAGTGCTGGTGGATGAGAAACTCAGCATGAGCCATCAGTTGCTCTCGCAGCCCAGAGAGACAATTGTATCCTGGGCTGCATCAAGAGGAGCATGGCCAGCAGGTCAAGGGAGGTGATTGTCCCCAGAGGGCTGGAGCAGCTCTCCTGTGGGGACAGACTGAGACAGTTAGGATTTTTCAGTCTGGAGAAGAGAAGGCTCTGGGCAGACCTTCTTGTGGCCTTCCAGTATCTGAAAGGGGCTACAAGAAAGCTGGGGAGGGACTTTTTGGGCTGTTAGGCGGTGACCGGACTGGAGGGAATGGATTAAAACTAGAGATAGGTCGATTCAGGTTAGACATTAGGAAGAATTTCTTCCCCAGGAGAGTGGTGAGACACTGGAATAGGTTGCCCAGAGAGTTGGTGAAAGCCCCATCCTTGGAAGTGTTTAAGACCAGGCTGGATGGGGCTCTGTGCAACCTGCTCTAGTGGGACATGTCCCTGCCCATGGCATGGGGGTTGGAACCAGATGATCTTTCAGGTCCCTTTTGGACCTGACAATTCTAGGATTCCCTTTCACTGCATGTATCTCTACAATGTATTAGGATGCAAACATATACAGGATGCTCAATGCAAAATCCCACATTTAATTGCACACGAGATTGGGGCACACGTGTATCTAGATCACAGCTTCATAACCAGGCCGTTTCTCTGCCACAAAGCAAAAATCTCAGTTCTAATCCCCTGACACAGCGAGAGGAGACCTTCAGGCTGTGTGAAAAATCCTTCTGGAAAAACTCATCTGGGGTACGCGCTGGGTAATTTATTCCGCAGATTCTCTCCCCTCAGCAAAATGACTGTGACCATCCATACAAACCCAGACTGTTTCACAGTGACAAGTCCCATGCTCCTTTGGCATCACTTTCTCAAATTTAAATGCTTTAAGAAACAAAATAACTACTACCCAATACTCAGGTATAATTAAGAGAATGCTCTACTCTTAAGAAAGCCAACTCCAAGCACTGTAGCTTGCAGAGGGCAAGCAGCAGGAGTATATGGCCAGCAGAAAAGCATGGAGATGGCACGTCCCTTTTCGTGGCAGACTGTATTAGTTCAGTGTAACCAAACCCCTCCGGGAGTACTGCATTTTCATCTCCTTTCCTTTGCTTGGGCTACTCCAGCTCTTCCCTTGCAACACTCCCTCTCTGTAGGGCTCACCCAAGTATTCATGCTGCTGTCTAGTGAACCAGGCTAGAAAGCTGAGTAGTTAACTAATCCCGAGAAAAATCCTTAGTCTTCTTCTCCAAAGCATAGTACCCCTTCTCACAATGGTAATGCCAGCCAAAAGTAAATGTGAAAACATGTTTGGGAGTCTCAAGCATTCAATAGAGATACCTATTAATGAAGGAGACAAGGAAAATTCGTTTCATTAGGTTAAATTTAGGGTTTGCAAATGCTTACTTCAGTCCTTCTGGCACACTGGTGGCTGGACAAAAGGCAAGCCTGACGCGACCAATGAACAAAACCATTGGACAAACGCTGTGGTTCAGTCAGTGAAAACCAATCTTCTCACTCTATTGTCAAATCTCCTGCCAAAAGAGATGTCAATCCCTTAACCTTTGGCCAGGAGTACAGGTTTATGCAAGGCCAAGTCAGGTACACAGCCCTTACCTCAGACAAAAAAAATGAGTTTGTGAGAAAACAGAAATGTCTCCTGCAAATCCATAAGCAAGCACCACGAATGGTCCTTTCAGCTGAATCCATGACTGTTCACAAGCCAAGTTTTCATTTGATCTTAATAGAAGGACACACAGGGACAGCAAAGCTTTAGTCAATAGCATAGTTTGAAAAAAGAATTTGAACACTAAAGGTCTCTTTTCAAAGCATCAGAGACTTGATTTGTTAGTGGTCCCACAATCGAGCTTCCCTTGTCCATCAGCCACTGCTCACCCAAAGCTCCAGATCACACGTACTTGGTGTCAGCAGAGCTTCTACCCAAGACACCTTGTGCAGCTTTCTGAACAGCTTTCAGTGGCAGACCTGCTGACGTTGCCATGTCCCAGTGAAGGCTTGGGGGAGGAAATGCTATCACTCTGTGCATCATTCAATTCAGTGCTGAATCACTGCTTTAAATGTCTGCATAGGGAGCACGGAGGGATTTTAAGAACGTAGTTGCCAAATTGTTCACATACAAAATACAGTAATTCAAAGGCAATGGGCATTTAAATTTGGGAAAAACCTCCAAGACTCTCCATGATCAATAAAGTATTACAGCTTGCACGTCAGCTTCCTTTTCAAACATACCTGTACAATCAGGTATACAGATACATTCCCCAATATATAAAACATGGGGTAGCACAAAAAGCAGAGTTTTATTCATGAGAATACAATAAAAAAAAATTGAACTCAATTACTTTTAGGGGTTGATAAATGAAGAATTCCCTTCTCATTACCTACAAAAAAGGAAAGAACAGGAAGTCCCATACTAAATACTGTGGAGTTCAACATCTGCAACAAACAACAGCAAACAATTACTACAATTTCAAAGGGAAAATGAATTAAATCACCAGCAGTTCATGGTTGCATTTGCCATTCCACCAAGGGCATGTAAAAAACCTGGGTCAGACACTACAAGACATGCACCTGGCCTGGGGGGGGAAGGGGAAAAACAAAAAAAGAAGGAGAGAAAAGGAAAGTTAGCACAGGGAACACTGAATAAACCACCAACCAAAACTAGCAAGATGAAGTACAAAAATTACTCCTGTCATCAAAATGCACGAACAGCAAATGATTTCTACGCAGGACTAACGATAGATGTGGAAAGCAGAAATGATTTAGCTGTATCAATCCCATTAAGAAGTGAACAGTTATGTGCCACCCACATGGACACCTGCAATGTATGCAGGCTTATCATAACACATCTTCTTACTTCTTTTACCATATTTACTTCAACATCTAGCATTTATACAGAATTTTTAAGCCACCTGCAGTTCTCAACTCTAGCACTAGGTATGAATGAAAAAAAGCTCAAAAAGGAAGAAAAGCATCTGACTCAACACAAATTTTATTACAGCTTAAATCAGAGGCATTTATTATTCCAGGTGATAAGGTAAAAATGATCATTCTTCACTACTGAACATTCCTTTACGGACTCCTTACGTATGAGAGGGGGAAAAAAAAATAATTAAAATTCAGTGTATTTCCAGAGGATTCTGCAAAAGAAGAGAAACTACAGAAGTGTGTAACAAAGGCATCACACTAGCAGACAGAATAAGGAATGATCTCCTGCATTGTCAGGTCTGCATTGGTGCACAAGCAGCCACCAGTTGTTTACTTTAGAGAAGGATCCATGGGATAACCAAGAAGCACTCCCCACGAGGCACAGGCTGCAGAATGCTTCCCAAACACATGAAAGCAAAATGCAATAAAAGAGGAAAAGCCAGTACTTCCTGTCAGGAGAAGCATGGGGGAGACTGGAAGGCTTATGATCAGTCTCTGTATTGATAAGGCTTTTGTTGAGCAACATGCCCAGATAAGGAAACTGAGGTATAGGAGGGCTGCCAAGTTGCAACAAACAATGGTGGCGTGATTTCTGCCCCTCATGCCAGCGGTGGTAAGCTGCTATTCAGATATGGAAAGGGAAAAAAATAGAGAAAGCTGTAAGATGAACAAGATTATATGAAGTTAAGCACCTCCTTGCTCCTGACCACAATCACAGCAACATGAATACTGACAATGGTTACTGACAGTTCTTTTAAACTTCATGTTCTAGTTTCTCAGCCCTGCATCTGAACACACCAAAAACACCCAGCTGCAAAACAGAAAAGTGTTCCCAGCTTCTATGAAATCTTACACAGTTAATACTAAAAATTACATTATAAAAATTACTAGATATGGAACATACCTGCCAGTCAGATATCCAACAGCAGATGCAGCATAACAGGCCTGCTGAAAACATGGGGAGTTAATTACACAATTATTATATATACATTTCATGACATTTTGTACATAAGTTTCAACAAAAGTATGGAAAAGTATGGAAAATAAGCAGGGACAGATTCTTCCCTGATTATCAGAGCATAAAAAAAGAGGTAAGTAAAAGCACCCCCTTCACCCTCCCCATTTTAAGGCGTGTTCATGAAGGTTTATGTGAAACAATCTCGAGTCCTCTCCACATTTCAGGCTCCTGTTATTACAGGTTATTACATTAGGAATATTTGGGATTCAAAAAAATAAAACCAGACGCATAAAAGAAAACCACTAAAAGCAGGGAAGTAAAACAAATAGAAGAATGTAAGAAACTTCTGAAACAGGCTGAGCTGCTGAAGTACTTTTCATTCCATTTCTGATATCACACTCAGCTTTAGCTAATTTGAAATTTTAAAGAAAAAATGCCTTTTGAATAATTTTCCCAAACGCCACACCTACAACATGTATTAGCACAGCTTCTCAGCAATATTATTATTACAGAGTTACGTTTTTAAGCTGTTCCTGTAGTAATATTAAATATTCAGATATAAATTTCACGTGGTAACAGGACAATATGTGATCACACAGAAACAGAAGTTTACAGGTGACCCGAGAACTCCAGAGAATTCATACACAGGACATGGCCAACTCCCTCCTACGCTCATGCTTTTGTCTTGAGTTCAGCAAGTTCTGACACAAACAGAAAGAAAACTCATTTAGCAATTTTTTATTTAATTACTTTTAAGTAAGCCTCTGGCCTTGTAGCCTTCCTCTTTCATTTTTAAATAGAATTGAGATTTTGGGGTTTAATTTGAGTACTATTGTGGTAAGAAGAATAAGTAACACAAAAGCTCCTTCAAAAGTTTACAAAGCTAATAAACATGTCCCAGTTAAACCAGTACTGCTGTAGCTAGGAGCAGGTCAGAGGCCCTTATGTTAGTTGTACCCAATGCTCAACGTTCCAGGACTGGCCTGGAGGGCTTGTGATCAACTTATTAGGAGAACCTGCTGTACAAACCTGATCTCAGTACGTGGTGTCTTTTGTTACCACATACAACTGAAGTGCAAGCCTTGAAAATAAGGACACAGGTTGAAAGCGGCAGTCTCAGAATAATACACAATTTGCTATAAGCCAGTCACTGGTCGCTGAAAAAGTGGAACTTTGACATCTGGGAAGACACTGCTTTTGCTTTAGGTAAAGGAGCAATGGCTAAGCAAGAGGGAAAAACAAAACAGAGACAAAAATCCTGGCAGATGTGCACCAAGATGAGGCACCTGTCATGGCCTGGGAAGGCACCATCCAGCACCACACAGCCCACAGTCCAGGCAGGGAGGTCACGGGGTAGCATCCAGTCGGAAACCATAGCCTTTTACAAAGAGATCTTGAATCTAAGGCAAAAAGAAAAGAGATGCCTGCTTTGGTTCCAGCTGCACTTACTGAAGGAGTCTCAGCCCAGTTCCCTTGACAGCTGGCTCCATCAGCACACCAGTTCCAGCATGTCAGGTACTCATGACTAACCCATGGGGGGGGAGGGGGAAGGGGGGAAATCTACCTTTTTAGGCCTGTAGGTAATAACTTCTATCTAAAACATCCTTCTAAACAAAACTGAAAGAAGTAGATAAGAGAGGTTTAAAAAGCAAAATAAAAATTGCAATTCCCGAAGCGCTTAAAAACAGAAGGGGGAAAAAGAAACACCCAACTCAATCCACCAATACTCTTCCTTACTCTAGAATGAACAAAGAATTGCTCCTACCACAGATGTATACTTACGGCTTGCTCATTTCTCATTCCTACATATTTTATTCCAGCTGCTTGGGCTGTAATTGCAATTTCAGTGACCGGAATACCAACAATGCCAAACATGTATTCAGCATTCTAGGGAAAAAAAAAACAGTGTTAAA
Organism: Todiramphus chloris collaris; assembly: GCA_025345505.1. Taxonomy (NCBI): domain Eukaryota; kingdom Metazoa; phylum Chordata; class Aves; order Coraciiformes; family Alcedinidae; genus Todiramphus; species Todiramphus chloris. The sequence goes on along the minus strand of JANVCC010008861.1, from coordinate 2,667 downwards.
AGAAATCAGAATTGTTTCCAAAAGGTTTTAATGAGCCACACAGAGTCCCAGCCCCGGGAGCCTGGAAAGATCCCTCCCCCCGGCTACGGGGCAGGAGGGCACCTTCGCGGAGCACGAGCAGCCAGCACCCGGGCACAACGGCCCACAGGAGCCCTGTCTGAGGCCGTGCTCGGTGCTGCAGAGGCAGGCAAAAAACCCCGGGACTGCTTTCCTAGGCTCTCCATGACCCCAATCAACGGCTTTGTAATTGTTCCAACTCACTGTTTTTATCTGTCAAGTTGGTGAGAAGTTAGGATAGAAATATTTTCTCTGCCTGTATTCTTTGACAAAAAACTCTCCAGTAAGAACTAGGTTTCTCTTAGAATTTCCACTGAAATAAATTATTCTTCTTCTGCTCTCTTGACATCACTGTGACTTCCTTGAGATTAAATCTGCTACAGCTACGGCCATCCGTTTGCTCAGGAGGGGAAACTTGTGTGCATTCACCTGCGTTAGCGTTTTGTTTCCACAGCAAGGCAAAAGACCGCATCTCTGATGCTAGTGAGGCTCAACGATCAAGGCCTCACTCTGAAGCAGAACGTGATCCTGAACTAAACAGTTGCAAATCTTTTTGCCATGAACAAGACCTGCTTGTGTCCCCGTGGGTTTTTTTTATCTTGTACTCCTTTTTAGAAATGCCTGAGCCATTTCCCTTGGAAAAACCCAACCAAACGCAACAGCCTGAGAAGAGCAACAGGTCCATCTGGCCCATGCTCTGCCTCCAAAGTGGCCAGCCTCAAGTGTCCAAAGAAGAGCACGTGAGCAGCGCAGGTCTACTTCTGTCAGGGCCCCCTGGGGTGCACCTGGCCTCAGTGCCTGGGACCGGCCTCCCCTGGGACCTCCGCTCACCCCATCTCCTGCCAAGGGCCCAGGGGACAGGTCTCAGCTCGGCCCAAGGCCTTCAGTCCCTACCTGAGCCATGCGGGAGCTGTGCCCATCTCTGACCCTGTCTGCTGCTTGGGCCTGGGGCCTGCGCTGCACATGGACCCCACCGACCCAGCGCGCAGCTTGTCAAGCAGAGCTCTGTGCATAACCTGGCGGCACTGCTCCATTCCACTCCATTCCATCCCATTCCCTTCTCTTCTGATTTCCTGCACTCCTGACCAGTCCAACAGGGGTGAAACTGTTATTTGCCTAAAAATGTTGGGGCTTTTTCATCTCCAAAACCACTTTCAAGAAGACAATGCAGAAAGATTGCAAGTAGAAATTCTATTTCATTGCATCACGTTTATTTCAGTAGATGATTAGATCTGACTTTATATTTCACTGCATTTTATATTTGATTTCCTAATTTGATTCATCTTATTTTCTGTGGGTTTATATTGTATTTGAATTTCATTTTGAGACAAATAGAGAGATGCCAAGAGACAGAGACGCCGACAGACGCCAACGACAACAGAGAGACAGCGACAGAGACGATGACAGAGACGGTGAAGACAAAGGAAGAAAAAGAGGATGCAGACAATGAAAATGAAAAAGGATGAAGAAGACAACAAAAAAGATGTCGCCGAGAGAGGGAGACAACGCGAGAGAGAGAGAGAGAGAGAGATTGTGCACGGGCGCAAAACAGAGAGAGAGCACACGAGGGAGAGAGAGATGACGCGACGGAGATTGGAACGACGCAATGGTGGGAGATTTGACGCGAGGGAGGGGGAGGTGTTGTGCAGGACAGAGAGGCATGGCAACCACGTTCGGAACGAGGAGATGGAAGACAACTCGAGGGACACAGAGACGACGAAAGGGAAGGGAGACGACGCGAGGGAGGGGGAGAAGACACGAGGGAAGGGAAGGAGATGACGCGAGGGAGGGGGAGATGACACGTGGGAAGGGAAGGCATCGCAAACTAAAGGAAGGCATCGCGAGGGAGAGGGAGACAACGCGAGGGAGGGGGAGATGACGCGAGGGAGGGGGAGACAACGCAAGGGAGGGGGAGGCGAGGCGAGCGGAGGGAAGGCAATGCGAGGGAGGGGGAAGCATCGTGAAGGAGGGGGAGGTGATGCAAGTGGAGGGAAGGCGACGCAAGGGAGGGGGAGGCGACGCGAGGAAGCGGGAGGCAATGTGAGGAAGGGGGAGGCGACACGAGGGAGGGGGAGACAACAGAAGGGGAGGGGGAGACCACGCGAGTGAGGGAGAGACGATGCGATGGAAGGGGAGGCGATGCGAGGGAGGGGGAGGCAATGCGAGGGAGGGGGAGGTGTTATGCGGGAGAGAGAGGCACCGCGCAGCACAGAGAGGTGTCGCGAGCATGATTGGATTGACGAGATAGGAGGAAGATGAAGCGAGGGAAACGGAGAGGATGCAATGGAAAAGAGACGATGCGAGGGAAGGGAAGGCATCGCGAGGTAAAGGAAGGCATCGCGATGGAGGGAGAGACGATGCAAGAAAGGGGTAGGTGACACGAGGGAGGGGGAGGTGTTGCGAGGGAGGGGGAGGCGACGCGAGGGAGGGGGAGGCGACGCGAGGGAGGGGGAGGCGACGCAAGGGAGGGGCGGATTGAGAGATGGCGAGAGGGAAATCACAAGGGAGAGATGTATATGATAATTGTCGCAGAGTGAGAGTGATGATGAAAGACACGACGACGACGAGAGACGATGAAGATGATGTTGCCATAAAAGACGAAGAAGATGT
>JANVCC010008844.1:0-10002 GCA_025345505.1 Todiramphus chloris collaris | reverse complement strand
AACTTATATGTTGCTGCGTCTCTCCGCTCCCGGCATAAACAGCGACAAGGAATAATATCTATCTGTTAAAGAACAGGGCACAGTAGTTAATAATGATTTATTAATCTATTTGTTGGGTATAAAGATGGTTTAAGTACGTAGATTAGGATGTGTTGGTAAGAAGGAATTTCAGTGATTGGAATTAGTTAGAATAGTTAAGATGTATTTTGTGGGGCCTGAGCATGACGTAAATGGTAAGGAATAAGGGGTGGAGATTGTAGTGGGTCTGACTGAGATGGAGTTTATTTTCCCCATAGCAGCCCTCCCGGTGCTGTGCTTTGTATTGAGAGCTTGAAAGGTGTTGATAACACTGATACTGCTGAGCAGGGTTCACACAGCACCAAGGCTGGTTTTCTAACATTCCCCCTGCAGTGGGATGGGGTGGACAAGATCTTGGGAGGGGACACAACCCAGACAACTGGCCCAAACTGATGAAAGGGATATTCCATACCATATGACATCAGATTTACAATAAAAGCTAGAAAAAGGAGGAGATGGGAGGGCATCCGCTTGTCCTCCATAGCAACCGATATGCATATTGAAGCCCTGCTTCCTGGAAAAGGGGCCAGACTTTACCTGATGATGAGAAGTAGAGAAAAAATATTTGTTTTCTTTCACTTCTGTGCATGCAGCCTTGCTTTGCTTTTCATTAAACTGCCTTTGTCTTAAACTACGAGTTTCATCTTATTTTCCCCTGGTCCATTTGAAAGGAGGAGGGAGGGGGAATGACAGAGTGGCTTGGAGGGTACCTGGCACCCAGCCAAGGTCAAACCACCACAGCCTTTTTTGGTGCCCGAACAGGGACAAGACAATGGCAGTTTTGCATTAAGTGTGCTATAGCTTAGTAGTTATTGTGTGGCAAGTTCCTGTGCAGATCACGGATTTTGGCACTCCTTGTCTCATTGTTTTCTGAGCTTGGGAACAATGCTGATACAAACAATAGCTATGTGCTTTACACTGGCATTGGTGGTGTTACTGTGCAGGGGGGGGTATCTCCCGGAGATGATGAGGGAATACATATCCCTCTCCCTACCAGAGCTTGATGTGAGTGGTTTTATTGTGCAGGTTCACGAGGTCCTTGTTCACACTTATGTGAGCTATTTGGTACTGTTAATTAATACTGTTGGCACATTGGGAGTTGTGTGGCGTCCCACAAAACAAACCATTGAGGCCACTTAAGGAGAAAGCGAAGATGGCATTTTGCCTGCTGAAATTCACAGAGGAATTTGGGATTATGCAACAAAATTTGAAAGAGAATTACAATCCTGGTGGCACCTGATTAATTTCACTTGCAATCCTACAGACAACAAAATAACGGGTTTTGCCTTGTCAATAGGCAATGCTTTGGTATATGCTATATACCCAATCATTGCACTGGGAATGAACCATAACAGAACCATACTCAATCTGATGGAACATAGAGTATAGGCTTGACTAAATGAAAACAAATGGTAAACCATTGATATTGATGCTTGTACAATACGAGAACAACAAGGATTTATTTGTGAAAGTAATAGTCTTAAGACCCAAGACAATTGTCTTGACACCAAGCAAAATGTTTCTCATTTTGAGATACATCCCGATGAAACACCTAAAACTGCACCAGTTTACTGTATAAGAAACCTCTGTGATTCTATATTCATAGGAAATTCCTCTATAAGAATTTATAATCATTCCAATAATTTGTATATGCAATTTCATCAGAACTGCATCCCAGAGAGAGTGAAATAAAACAGAAAACATCACTGGCGCGAAGTATTCCTTGGATGGTCTTCAACAACTGGAGTGTTAAATCTGATCTTACATCCTGTTGTGATTTTATTGACTGTTATTACACTGTGTTTGATATTGACTATTATTCTATAAGTCAAAGCCTGGAAATTGACCAAACAGACTGAGAACCTTTCAAATGCTAAATCTGTCACAAAACTTCCTTTGGAATATAATATTGCTTAATTTTATAACACACATACTTTCTGTGGCAGCTATAGAGGTTAACCTAATCTAAATTTTCTAAATTCTCTGCAAAATTATAATTAAAAATGGCTCTACCTATTTATAGGCACAGAGTCAAGAGGTGACCACACCACCACTCTGTGGAGTAGATAGATTGACTTTGGTCACAGAATCACAGAATCACACAGTGTTAGGGGCTGAAAGGGACCTTGGAGATCTTCGAGTTCAACCCCCCTGCCAGGGCAGGATCATATAAGCTACCCTACAACCTAATCTACCCTCCAACCTAATCTACCCTAACACAGGTCACTCAGGAACGCATCCAGGCGAGTTTTGAAAATCTCCAGAGAAGGAGACTCCACAACCTCTCTGGGCAGTCTGTTCCAATGCTCTGTGACCCTTACTGTAAAGAAGTTCCTCCTCATGTTAAGGTGGAACCTCTTGTGCTCCAGCTTATATCCATTCCCCCTAGTCCTATCACAAGGCACGAGTGAGAAGAGGCTGTCCCTTTCCTCTTGACACTTAGCCCTCATATATTTATAAACAGTTATCAAATCCCCTCTCAGTCTTCTCTTTTCCAGACTAAAGAGCCCCAGGTGTCTCAGCCTCTCCTCATAAGGCATGTGCTCCAGTCCCTTAATCATCCTTGTAGCCCTCCGTTGGACTCTCTCAAGCAGATCCCTGTCTCTCTTGAACTGGGGAGCCCAGAACTGGACACAATACTCCAGGTGAGGTCTCACCAGTGCAGAGTAGAGGGGGAGGAGAACCTCCTTCGATCTGCTGGACACTCTCCTCCTTCAATCTGCTGGACACGCTCCTCTTGATACACCCTAGGATACCATTGGCCCTCTTGGCCACAAGGGCACATTGCTGCTCCATGGAGAACTTGTTGTCCACCAGGACTCCCAAGTCTTTCTCCACAAGACTGCTCTCCAGCAGATCACCTCCCAGTCTGTACTGGTGTAATTTATTATTCTTACCTAGATGCAGGACTCTACATTTATCCTTGTTAAACCTCATTTGGTTCTGCCCTGCCCAGTTCTCCAACCTGTCCAAGTCTCGCTGGATGGCTGCACAGCTTTCAGGTGTATCTGCCAATCCTCCCAGTTTTGTGTCATCAGCAAACTTGCTGAGAAGGCACTCTGTCCTGTCATCAATGTCATTGATAAAGATGTTGAACAGGACTGGACCCAGCACTGATCCCTGGGGGACTCCACTGGTTATAGCTCTCCAGCTGGATTTGGCACCATTGACCACCACTCTCTGGACTCTATTGTCCAACCAGTTACTAATCCATCTTACTACCTGCTCTTCTATCCCATACTTCCTAAGCTTGTCCACAAGGATGTTATGGGAGACTGTGTCAAAAGCCTTGCTAAGGTCAAGATAGACTATATCCACTGGTCTCCCTGCATCTAGCCATCCACTTACAATATCATAGAAGGCTATTAGATTAGTCAAGCATGACTTCCTCTTGGTAAATCCATGTTGACTACTCCTGATAACCTTCTTATCTTTCATGTGCCTGGAGATAACCTCCAGAATGAGTCTCTCCATTATCTTTCCAGGGATGGAGGTAAGACTGACTGGTCTATAGTTTTCTGGAATCTCTTTCCTGCCCTTTTTGAAGACTGGAGTGACATTGGCTTTCCTCCAGTCCTCCAGCACCTCTCCCATTTGCCATGATTTTGCAAAAATGATGGAGAGTGGCAGGACAAAAACATTAGCCAATTCGCTCAGCACTCTTGGGTGCATCTCATCAGGGCCCATGGACTTATGCATATTCAACTTACGTAACTGGTTCTTAACCCAGTCTTCATTGACCAGTGGAGAGTCATCCTTCCCCCAGGCTTTCTCCCCTTCAACCAGGGACTGGAGTTCACAGGGGCTGGTCTTAGAAGAAAAGACTGAAGCAAAGAATGTGTTGAGCAACTCTGCCTTCTCTGCATCCTCGGTTATTAAGACTGCTTTCTCATTCAGCAGTGGCCCCACACTTTCCTTGTTCTTCCTCTTGGCACTTATGAATTTAAAGAAACTTTTCTTAATCTCTTTTACCTGACTCACCAACTTAAGCTCTAAGAGGGCTTTGGCCTTCCTTATTGCCTTCCTACATGCCCTGACTACTTCTCTATAATTTTCCCAACCGACCAGTCCTTTTTCCCATGAACTGTATAGTTCTTTCTTCCTTGAAATCTCCTTCAAAAGTTCCCTGCTCATCCATGTGGGTCTCCTAGTGTGCCTTCCAGATTTTTTCCTCAAGGGAATACATCTATCCTGGGCCTGAAGAAACTGTTTTTTAAAAATTAACCAACTTTCTTGGGCTCCTTTACCCTCCAGAGTACTAGCCCATGGGATTCCAGCAAGTAGATCTTTGAAGAGTTCAAAGTCAGCCCTGTGGAAGTCCAGAGTTGCAGTCCTACTTACTGCTCTAGTTCCCCCTTGTTTAATATTAAACTCTATCATATTGTGATCACTATCACCCAGGCTATTCCCAACCCTAATGTCTCCAACGAGTCCTTCTTTATAAGTTAATACAAGATCGAAAAGTGCACCCCTCCTTATTGGTTCATCCACGACCTGCATCAGAAAGTTGTCATCTATGCACTGCAAGAGCTTTTTGGACCGGGTATGCCTGGCTGTATGGGCTTTCCAACAGATATCAGGGTGATTGAAGTCACCCATGACTACCAGGGAGGGTGTTCTAGAGGCCACTTCCAGTTGACTGTAGAAGGCTTTGTCAACACCTTCTTCTTGGTTTGGTGGCCTGTAGTAGACACCCAGTACAATTTTATTCCCTTTTCCATGTCCCTTGACTTTTACCCATAAGCTTTCAACCTGTTCTACCTCCACTCCTGGATAGAACCTAATACATTTTAGTTGCTCTCGCACGTAGAGAGCAACACCACCACCTCGCCTTGCTGGCCTATCTCTTCTGAATAGAACATAACCTTCCAAAACAACATTCCAGTCATGGGAGCTGTCCCACCACGTCTCAGTAATAGCAATTATATCATAGTTGTATATTCTTGCATATATCTCTAACTCCTCCTGCTTATTTCCCATGCTCCGTGCATTGGCGTATAAGCATTTCAGAGAGGGGGTAGAGTTAATAGTTTGTAATCTTTTTATACAACCATTTATGGCCACCTCTGTGGCCACTAGTCTATCAGAGACCTCTGTGTGATTGTGGTCACACATACCAGTACTATCTTGCCTCAAGTGGGACAGCAGACTGAAGGTTGTCCCCAGGCTCATCAGGCTCATCACTATCAAGTCTGTGTGTATTGGCACAGAGGCACCCGATCTCTGCAACTGACTTCACCCCCATCCTTCGTCCCGCAACCCCAGGCTCATTGCTGGAGGAGCGGATTTTATCCCCTTCCCTCTTCAATTCCGGTTTCCTGATCGCTTCTGCAGCCACCAGCCCACTAGTTGTGTACATGTTTCTGTTGACCAATGTAACACAAGTATCAAAATCACTCGCCCCAAGGATTAATTGCATAATACTAACAGTATTCAATAAGTGTCTTTCAGGATAACATCATGGTGATGGCAGGAGCTAGCCTCATCAAGTAGTGTCCACTAACCTCCTGGAAAGAATCTGCAACCTGTAGACAGGAACTGTGATGCATTCCATCTTTTACCCTGAGAGACTGTTTGTCCTGGTTTGAGTGAAAACAGAAATAATTCTGTTCAGAAATCTTACTTTTCAGCTTGGTTCTTTTAATTAACTGCACTTTCTGAAGTTAGCAGCCTGTTTTCACAGACAGTGTCTGCTTCTAGCAGTGATAACACCTCATGTTTAGAGTTACTACCAAGGATTGGTATGCAGACCAAGGCCACTGCTGGGTCTTCTGTACCACATTGGGGGGTGCAGAAAGTGAAAGGCTGAACCTTCAGAGAGGAGTGGATAGGACGGGTGACTCTAAACTGACCAACGAGGTATTCCATCCCATATACGCCATATTTGGTCTAGAGCTGAGGGACCCGAACGGTCTCTGGGCTCTTCTCTCCCCTCTTGGACTGCTTTGCCAGCTTTTGCCTGGCCTGGCTTGGGTCCTCTTTCGGTTCCTTCCTCGGAGCACCCAAGGAGGACTCTGTCCCTTCTGCCTTCGATCCAATCTGCGTGTTCCTGAACCCGGTACCAGAATCCAGCTCCTGAACACAGCTCCCGTCTGCTGCGGGGCCCAGTCTGGGACTGCCCCGGTGCCTGCACAGCATCAGTGGTGACGGTGATGTAATTACCATCAGGGGGGGTTGGGTTTCATACTGGTTTTGTATATATTTGTATATATTCCATTTTTATAATTATTAATTTCATTTTCATTAAAGCTGTTCTAGTTTTTTTTCTAATTGCTAAGTCTCTCTCCCTTATTCCCTTTCTCTTCCCCTCTGGGGAGGGAGGGGGTTTAACAGAGAGCATCTGTTATGGGTCTAAGGGGCTGCCCTGACCCTAAACCTTGACAGAATTATTGGCGCCATGAAGGTGAGCCACTGATCACATGGCTACTCCGATGCTGGGATACTGGTGCCCACACCATGAAACTGAATGGCAGAGAAGCCAGGCAGCTGGGATTCCTGGACAGAGATGGAGGCACTGATCAAGAGCTTGCAAGAAAGAGCAACACTATCAGTCTCTGGAGAAGACTCTTGTCAGATGTAAAATCCAGGTACCCCTAGAAGGAGGACATCGATTGCCATCCAAGCAAATGGACCACCATGGAGAAAGGTATTAGGTACTTGAGAGAGTTAGCTGTGTAACAGGTGATTTACCGTGAAAGGCAAATAGTGAACCTTGATGCAATCCCATGCCAGCGACCCGTCTTGCAGAAGTTTGTGCGGAGTGCCCCATCAGCATATTCCCACACATTGTAAACATTGGTCTGGGGAACAGATGATGAGGTACCAACTGTGACAGAAGTGGCCAAGAGAGCACGACAGTATGAAGACAATGTCTCTGGTCCTCTACATGTCTGTGTATCAGCCCTGGAGAGATCAGTTGAAAACCTGTTTGCAAAAATAGAGAAAAGGGAGAAAAGATCCTATTCATCCCCCCAGTGGACCCGTGTTGAAGCCACTAGGAGAATGCGCTCTTCTTCGAGACCAGCTAAACAGGAACAGTACATGTCACGATGTACCCTGTGGTCTCTTCTCCGTGCCTTTGGAGAAAAATGAGCAGACGGGATGGAAAACCTACCACTGCTCTACAGGCACGAGTACTCTACTTACAAGGTAAAACAAAGAGAAGAGAGAATTCTTCCAGAAGGGAGGCTGCTTCAGTCTGCTATGAGCAGTCCTCTGGTCCAACTACATGGGCCTCAGGTCAAAAAGTGGGTAGGGGGATTGAAAATGTGATTCCTGTAATCAATATCAATCCTGTAAATACTGTAAATAATGTAAATCCTGTAAATAATGCAAATCCTGTCAACGGTGTCAATTCCTATGATCTCCATGTACCCTGTTAACCAGGTGAACCATGTAAACCCAGTGAACTTCACAAACCCAGTTACCAATTATGGACAATACCCTCGGAATTAGAGGGGCCCTGCCTCCAGCCAGGTGGACGAGAGGGACAACAGAGTTTATTGGACTGTGTGGATTCGATGGCCTGGCACCTTAGAACCACAAAAGTATACAGCCCTTTTAGATACTGGTGCACAGTGCACCCTATTGCCATTGAATCATAAAGGGACTGAATCTGTTACCATTACTGGAGTAACAGGAGGATCTCAAGAACTGACTGTAGTAAAGGCTGAAGTGAGCCTAACAGGGAATAAATGGGAAAAGCACCCTATAGCGACTGGTCCAGATGCTCCGTGCATCCTTGGCATAGACTTCCTCAAGAAAGGGTATTATAAGGACCCAAAAGGGTATTGATGGGTCTTTGGTATAGCAGCTGTAGAGCCTGAGGACAAGAAACAGCTGACTGTTCTACCTAACCTTTCAGAGGACTCTCCCATTGTGGGCAAGATGAGAGTTGAGGATTAAAAGGTGCCAATTGCTACTGGAACGATGCATCGACGACAATATTGCACCAACCAAGACTCTGTAGCTCCTATCCAGAAGCTGATCCGTCAACTAGAGAGTCAAGGGGTGGTCAGCAAAACTCGCTCACCCTTTAACAGCCCTATATGGCCGGTGTGGAAATCTAATGGGGAATGGAGATTAACAGTGGACTATCGTGGCCTCAATGAGGTTACACCAGCAATGAGTGCTGCCATGCCAGACATGTTGGAACTCCAGTATGAACTGGAGTCCAAGGCCGCTAAGTGGTATGCTACCATTGACATTGCTAATGCATTTTTTCTCTATTCCAATAGCACCAGAGTGTAGGCCTCAGTTTGCTTTCACCTGGAGAGGTGTCCAATACACCTGGAATCGACTGCCCCAGGGGTGGAAACACAGCCCTACCATTTGCCATGGACTGATCCACACTGCACTGGAGAAAGGTGGAGCTCCAGAACACCTGCAATACATTGATGACATCATCGTGTGGGGTAACACAGCAGAAGAAGTTTTTGAGAAAGGTAAGAAAATAATTGAAATCCTTTTAGACGCTGGTTTTGCCATAAAAAGAAGCAAGGTCAAGGGACCTGCACGAGAGATACAGTTTTTGGGAATCAAATGGCAAGATGGGCGTCGCCAGATCCCAATGGATGTGGTTAACAGAATAACAGCAATGTCCCCACCAACTAACAAGAAGGAAACACAAACCTTCCTAGGTGCTGTAGGTTTCTGGAGAATGCACATTCCTGGTTACAGTCAGATTGTAAAACCTCTCTATGAAGTGACTCGAAAGAAAAACAATTTTAATTGGGGTCCTGAACAAAAACAGGCCTTTGAACAGATCAAACGAGAGATTGTACATGCAGTAGCCCTTGGGACAGTCCGAACTGGACAGGACATTAAAAATGTGCTCTATACTGCAGCTGGGAATAATGGTCATACCTGGAGCCTCTGGCAGAAAGCACCAGGGGAAACTCGAGGTCGACCCCTAGGATTTTGGAGTCGAGGATACAAAGGCTCCGAGGCCAACTATACTCCAACTGAAAAAGAAATATTGGCAGCGTATGAAGGAGTTCGAGCTGCTTCAGAAGTGATCGGTACTGAAGCACAGCTCCTCCTAGCACCAAGGTTACCAGTCCTAAACTGGATGTTCAAGGGTAAATTCCCTTCCACTCATCATGCCACCGATGCCACATGGAGTAAGTGGGCTGCATTAATCACCCAGAGAGCTTGAATAGGGAACCTCAGTCGTCCAGGAATATTAGAGGTGATCATGGATTGGCCAGAAGGTAAAGACTTTGGAATGCCACCAGAACAGGTGGTGACACGTGCTGAAGAAGCCCCACCATATAATCAGTTATCAGATAATGATAAGCAATATGCTCTGTTTACTGATGGATCTTGCCATCTTGTAGGAAACCATTGAAAGTGGAAAGCTGATGTTTGGAGTCCCACGCAATGAGTAGCAGAAGCAGCTGAGGGAGTAGGTGAATCAAGTCAGTTTGCAGAGGTAAAAGCCATCCAACTGGCCTTAGATATTGCTGAGCGAGAAAAGTGGCCAGTTCTCTATCTCTACACTGACTCATGGATGGCAGCAAATGCCTTGTGGGGATGGCTAAAACAGTGGAAGCAGAATAACTGGCAGCGCAGAGGTAAACCCATTTGGGCTGCCACACTGTGGCAAGACATTGCTTCTCGGATAGAGAAATTAGTTGTAAAAGTCCGTCACGTGGATGCCCACGTACCTAAACATCGAGCCACTGAGGAACATCAAAACAACCATCAAGTTGATCAGGCTGCTAAAGTGTTCCAGACAGACTTAGACTGGGAACATAAAGGTGAACTATTTTTAGCTTCATGGGCTCATGATACTTCAGGACATCAGGGAAGAGATGCAACATACAGATGGGCATGTGACCGAGGGGTGGATTTAACCATGGACGCTATTGCGCAGGAATCTGGCCTGTAAAGTCATCATCAATAGCTTCTGGGTGCACAAAG
>JANVCC010008817.1:3241-19009 GCA_025345505.1 Todiramphus chloris collaris | reverse complement strand
GTCCTTCAGCAACTCCAATGACTTGTCATAGGGGACTCCACACAGCAGCCTTCCACTGTCGATGTTTTCCCACAATGCGACATGACACATCAGTGAACAGGGCGTATTGCTTTTCATCATCTGATAATGTGTTGTATGGTGGGGCCTCCTCAGCACGTTTCACCTCCTCCTCTGGCGACATCCCAAAATCGTTGCCTTCTGGCCAGTTTGTGATCACTTCCAGGATCCCTGGGAGACTGGGGTTCCCTATTCAAGCCCGCTGTGTTATCAATGCAATCCACTTGCTCCATGTGGCATCAGTTGCATGGTGTGTAGCTGAGACTCTCCCTTTGAACATCCATCCCAGCACTGGCAGTCGGGGTGCCAGGAGGAGCTGTGCTTCTGTTCCGATCACTTCTGAGGCAGCTCGAACTCCTTCATATGCTGCCAGTATCTCCTTTTCTGTTGGAGTATAGTTGGCCTCAGATCCCCTGTATCCTTGACTTCAAAAACCCAGAGGTCGGCCTCGTGTCTCCCCAAGTGCCCTCTGCCAGAGGCTCCAGGTAGGACCATTCTTCCCAGCTGCGCTGTAGAGTATGTTTTTGATATTTGGTCCTCTCCGGACTGGCCCAAGGGCTACAGCATGCACAATCTCCTGTTTAATTTGTTCAAAGGCCTGTTGCTGTTCAAGGCCCCAGTTAAAGTCATACTTCTTCCGGGTCACATGGTAGAGCGGGCTCACAATGAGACTGTATTCTGGAATATGCATTCTCCAGAAACCCACAGCACCCAGGAAAGCCTGTGTCTCCTTTTTGTTGGTTGGTGGAGACATTGTTGTTATCTTATTGATCACGTCCATCGGAATGTGTCAACGCCCATCCTGCCATTTTTTTCCAAGGAACTGGATTTCCTGCGCAGGCCCCTTCACCTTGCTTCGCTTTATAGAGAAACCGGCCTCCAGGAGGATTTCAATTATTTTCTTCCCTTTCTCGAAAACTTCTCCTGCTGTGTTGCCCTATACGATGATGTCATCAATGTACTGGAGATGCTTTGGAGCCCCACCTTCCTCCAGTGCAGTATGAATCAGTCTGTGGCAGATGGTGGGGCTGTGTTTCCACCCTTGGGGCAATCGATTCCAGGTGTACTAGACTCCCCTCCAGGTGAAGGCAAACTGTGGCCTGCACTCTGGTGCTATGGGAATGGAGAAAAATGCATTAGCGATGTCAATCGTGGCGTACCACTTGGCTGCCTTGGTCTCCAGCTCATACTGAATTCTAGCATGTCTGGCACAGCAGCACTCAGCATCGGTGTAACTTCCTTCAGACCACGATAGTCCACTGTCAATCGCCATTCTCCATTTGACTTTTGCACAGGCCATATGGGGCTGTTGAAGGGTGAATGAGTTTTGTTGATCACGCCCTGGCTCTCCAGCTGATGAATCAATTCCTGGATAGGGATCAGGGAATCTCTGTTGGTGCGATATTCCCGCCGATGCACCGTTGTCGTGGCCATTGGCACCAGCTGCTCTGCAACCTTCATCAGCCCCACTATAGAAGGGTTCTCTGAGAGACCTGGCAAGGTGGACAACTGTTCACTTCCCTCCGCCTCCATGGCAGCAACACCAAAAGCCCACCAATATCCTTTTGGATCCTGAGATAATCTATGCCAAGGATGCACGGGGCCTCTGGGCCAGTCACAATGGGGTGTTTATACCACTCCTTACCAGTCAGGCTCACTTCAGCCTCCAATACTGTCAACTGCTGAGATCCCCCTGTCACCCCAGAAATCCTTATGGGCTCAGCTCCTCTGTATTCTGATGGCATCAATGTGCACTGTGCTCCTGTATCGACTAAGGCCTTGTACCTCTGTGGGTCTGACGTGCCAGGCCATCGGATCCACACAGTCCAGTAAATACGATTGTCCCTTTCCTCGACCTGGCTAGAGGCAGGGCTCCTGTATTCCTGCTCCTGGTCAGAATATTCACTGTCTGACCCTTGCTGTGTCAAACCAGAAGTCCCCTCATCAGGCTCGGTGGAATTCCACGGTTGGATTATCCATTTGTGGATAATACATTGCTGCCAAGCTGTCAGAATATGGTGCTGGCGCATTCTTAATCACTTTCCTCCACATGGCCCTTGTACACTGAACATCCTCTGGATCTTTAGGATGCTCATCATCATCTAAATCCCCATAGATTACTTCCAGTACTGCTAGTTCCCTCAGGTACTGGATACCTTCATCAGCAGTGGACCATTTTCCTGAGGAGGTGGCATTCATTAAGTCTTCCTTGAATGGATATCTTGCTTTGACACTTGAAAGGAGCCGTCTCCAGAGACTGCAAATTGCTGCCTCTTTACCAATTCCTCTTTCAATGCCACGATTTCTAGCAAGGGAGCCCAGCTGTTGGGCTTCCTTACCTTCCAGCTGTTGGGTATCAGCCCCAGTATGCCAGCATCGAAGCAGCCAGGTAACAATCCGTTCCCCTATCTGGCGGCTGTAATCCTTCCTCAGGTCTCTAAGTTCTGATGAAGTCGGGGACCGGGTGGTCTCTGCCTCTTGCTTCAATTCTGTCACCCCCTCTTCCTGTCTTCCTGTTGAGGACCCAGCTTGCTGGTCATGTTCTTCCTCCTTTTCCACATCCCTCACTAACCGAGGGTAGGGGCCTGTTGTTCTCCTCGTCCACTGCTTCTTTTTCACTACTGGGGCAACTTTGGCAGTTGTTGTTGCAGTCCCTGTTTCAACTCCTGTGTCTTCGGATGCAGTTTGGGTCCCTGCCTCAACCACAATCTTCTGAGAGTACTCAACTGTGGCTCGATAGGCACAGGCCAGGCCCCAGTACAGTGCTAAGAGCTGCTGGTTCTCATCGGGGTAGACAAGGCACCCTTCTATTAGATGCTGTGTCAGCTTGCCAGGGTTGCTTGCCTGTTCAGGAGTAAAGTCCCAGGCTACTGGAGGTGAAAACCATCCTAGGAACCTGCCCAAATCCTGCCAGACCCCTTGCCACCCAGGGACAGGCCGTCTCAGGGCACATTTCGGTGCCACCCCACCTGAAATTTGTCTCCTCTCAGGCCAAACTGGGACCAGACTACACACAACCTGGATTAGGACAACGATATTGATTAGTAGTATCCAGAAGCTCACATAAGGGTGCACAAGGAACTTGGGAGCATGCACGAATAAATCATCTACATCAATTTCTGGTAGAAAGGGAGAGATAGATTCATTCATTTTCTCCACAAGGTAGCCCCCCCAACACAGCAAAGCCACCAATGCCAGTGTGAAACACATTGTTACTGTTTGTGCCAGGGTGCTCCCGAGGCCCTTCATCCTCCCGAGACAGAAGCTTCCCCAGCACATTGAAGCTATCAGTGCAAAAGCCAAGCAAATAGACATTGTTTCAGTAAACATTTTAGAAAAACACCAGATAAGCGGGTGCATGCAAACTCCGTGGCCTGCACAGGAGTTTGCTACTAGTATCTAAAGCAAAGCAAGCAAGCAAGCACGCAAAGCAAACAAGCAAGCAGCTGCTCGTGCCCCACGTTGGGCGCCAAAAGGAACTGTGGTGGGTTGACCCCGGCACGGCACCAGGTGCCCACCAAGCCCTTCTATCACTCCCCCCGACCCCCTTCAGCACAGCACGCAGGGAGAGAAAAAGACGCAAAGCACAGGGGTGTGGGTTATGATAGATAAGATGTTATTTTCTACTTCCCGTCCGCAGGCGATGTCGGGACGAGTCCAGGAAGCAGGGCTCCAGGAACACGTAGCATCCACTTGGAGGACAAAGCAGAATGCCCCCCATCCTCCTCCTGCCCTCTCCCTTTATAGTTCAGCTGACGTCACATGGTATGGAATATCCCACTGGTCAGCTCAGGTTGGCTGTATCTTCTCCCCCATCCTGCCCCCCATCCTCTGGTGCCGTGTGAGCACTGGCAGTCATAACACGAGTGTGTTATCAACACCCTCCAGCTCCCAGTGCTGCAGCATGAGGGCTGGATGGGGAAAAGCAGCTCAGCCAGACCCACTACACAATGGGACTCGTTTCAAAAAAAATGTCACAGATAATTGGGCCAAAGAGCATGGTATCGAATAGGTGTATCACATCCTCTATCATGCACCAGCCTCTGGGAAAATTGAACGATACAATGGATTGTTAAAAACTACTTTAAAAGCAATGGGGGGTGGAACCTTTAAAAACTGGGACAAGCATTTAGCCCAAGCCACCTGGTTAGTCAACACCAGAGCATCCATCAATCGAGCTGGTCCTGCTCAGTCAGACCCATTACACACAGTACAAGGAGATAAAGTCCTTGTGGTCTATTAAAGGAATCTGCTGGGGAAAACTGTGTGGGTATTTTCTGCTTTGGGGAAAGGCAAACCCATTCGTGGGACTGCTTTTGCTCAAGGACCTGGAAGTACTTGGTGGGTGATGATGGAAGATGGTGAAGTACACTGTGTACCTCAAGGAAATTTAACTCTGGGTGAGAATACTCGATTCAAAGCTGTATATTAATTGCATAATATTAACAGTATTCGATAAGTGTCTTTCAGGATACCATCATGGTGATGACAGAAGCTAGCCTCATCAAGTGGTGTCCAGTAAGCTCCTGAGATGAGTCCGCAACCTGTGGACACAAACTATGATGAGTTCCATCTTTTACCCTGAGAGACTGTTACAATGGATGGAAATCTACAATTATGAAGTCAATGAACTTTATATATAGAAAGAAATGATAACCTAGTGATGGGTATGACGTAAATGGTATGGAATAAGGGGTGGAATGTCCTGGTTTGAGTGAAAACAGGACTAATTCTGTTCAGTAATTTTACTTTTCAGCTTAGTTCTTCTAATTGACTGCACTTTTTGAAGTTAGCAGCCTGTTTTCACAGACAGTGTCTGCTTCTATCAGTGATAACACCTCATGTTTAGAGTTACTACCAAGGATTGGTATGCAGACCAAGGCCACTGCTGGGTCTTTTGTACCACATTGGGGGGGTGCAGAAAGTGAAAGGCTGCACCTGCAGGGAGGAGCAGACAGGACAGGTAACTCTAAACTGACCAACGAGGTATTCCATACCATATACATCATATTAGGTTTAGAGCTGAGGGATCCGAAGGGTCTCTGGGCTCTTCTCTCTCCTCTTGGACTGCTTTGCCATCTTTTGCTTGGCTTGGCTCGGGTCCTCTTTTGGTTCCTTCCTCGGAGCACCCAAGGAGGTCACTGTCCGTTCTGCCATAGATCCGGTCTGTGTGTTCCTGAACCCGGTACCAGAATCCAGCTCCTGAACACAGCTCCCGTCTGCTGCGGGGCCCAGTGTGGGACTGCCGCTGTGCCTGCTCCACAGCATCAGTGGTGACGGTGATGTAATTACCATCAGGGGGGTTGGGTTCGATACTGGTTTTGTATATATTTGTATATATTCCATTTTTATAATTATTAATTTCATTTTCATTAAAGCTGTTCTAGTTTCCTTTTCTAATCGCTAAGTCTCTCTCCCTTATTCCCTTTCTATTCCCCTTTCGGGCAGGTAGGGGTGTTAACAGAGAGAATCTGTTATAGGTCTAAGGGGCTGCCCTGACCCTAAACCGTGACAACACAACAACTCTGATTGATAATTGTGCAAACCCCTCCTTCCTTCAGGGTTAATAATTCCAGTGCCATTCTATTCTGTAAATCTACTTTTGAAAATGAATTTACCTCTGTCTGAAGACCACAGATAGCATATGTAGTGATGTTAAATACGTCATCCAGAGTGGCTGAAATTTTCACTATAGCTTTCTCGAGTTCAGTGGCCCCTAACCAAGGGAAAAACCACCTAACAAAACTATGGAATCCCATTCCCCTTTTGCTAAGTGATTCTCTTTCCATTTAGATCTTATCCAGGGGGATTAAGTGCCCAATTGTACACATTCCCTTCCATACTGCAGGGAGTTGTTTCTTACTAATGCCGTCTCCACACAACCACCAATACCCATCGGGTATCCACACTGTGCCATCCACACTGATAAGACCAATTTCCCAGTATGTCCCAACCTCAGCTTGTATAAGTTTGCAATTGTGTGAGATTGCAAAAATCTATGTACATAACATTCAATCCTGTCAGATTCCATGTGCCTACTTTCACTGTAGTCTGATTTATCCAATAATCATTCCATCCATCATTGCAAGTACAGTTATTACAATTGAAACAGATTGATGGGGAGCAAAGGCAATTTTTGATCCCTACCTCCAATTACACTTGTTAATCATAAACTGAGTTTTGATATCCTCTAATATTTGCAAATTGAATTTCATAGAATCATAGAATGTCAAGGGCTGGAAGGGACCTCGAGAGATCATCTAGTCCAACCTCCCTGCCAGAGCAGTATCACCTAGACCAGGTCACACAGAAACGTGTCCAGGCGGATCTTGAATATCTCCAGAGAGGGAGACTCCACAACCCCCCCGGGCAGCCTGTTACAGTGTTCTGTCACCCTCACTGTGAAAAAAAATTTTCCTTATGTTTACATGAAACTTCCTGTGCCTCAGCTTCAACCCATTACCCCTTGTCCTATCATCAGGTATCACCAAGAAGAGCCTGGCTCCATCTTCCTGGCACTCACCCTTCATATATTTATAAACATTGATTAAATCACCCCTTAGTCTTCTTTTCTCTAAGCTAAAAAGCCCCAGCTCCCTCAGTCTATCCTCATAAGAGAGATGTTCCACTCCCTTAATGACCTTTGTAGCCCTGCGCTTGACCCTCTCCAGCAGTTCCATGTCCTTCTTAAACTGGGGGGACCAGAACTGGACACAGTATTCCAGATGTGGCCTCACTAGGGCAGAGTAGAGGGGCAGGAGAACCTCTCTCAACCTACTAGCTACACCCCTTCTAATACACCCCAGGATGGCATTGGCCCTCTTGGCCACAAGAGCACACTGCTGGCTCATGGTCAGCCTCCCATCAACCAGGACCCCCCAGGTCCTTTTCCCCTTCACTGACTTCCAACAGCTCAGTCCCCAACCTATACTGATACCTGGGGTTGTTCTTTCCCAGGTGCAGGACTCTGCACTTGCCCTTATTGAATTTCATCAAATTTCTTCCTGCCCAACCCTCCAGCCTGTCCAGGTCTCGCTGAATGGCAGCACAGCCTGCTGGGATGTCGGACACTCCACCCAGCTTGGTATCATCAGCAAACTTGCTGACAGTGCTCTCTGTGCCCTCATCCAGGTCATTGATGAACAGGTTAAACAGAACCGGTCCCAGCACCGACCCCTGTGGAACTCCACTGGTTACAGGCCTCCAGCTGGACTCCATCCCATTGACCACAGTTCTCTGGCCTCTTTCTTTCAACCAATTCCCAATCCACCTCACTACCTGATCAAGCAGACCACACTGTCTCAGTTTAGCAAGAAGGATGCTGTGGGAGACAGTGTCAAATGCCTTAGAGAAATCAAGAAAAGCCACATCCACTGCTCTACCATCATCTATCCACATGGTTATATCCTCGTAAAAGGTTATCAGGTTGGTCAAACATGACTTCCCCTTGGTAAAACCGTGTTGATTGCTCCTGATGACCCTCCTGTCCTTAACATACCTAAGGATAGTGTCAAGGATAAGTTGCTCCATTATCTTTCCAGGGATGGAGGTGAGGCTGACCGGTCTATAGTTACCAGGGTTCTCCTTCTTGCCCCTTTTGAAGATTAGGGTGATGTTTGCTCTCCTCCAGTCCCCAGGCACCTCTCCTGTCTGCCATGACTTACTATAGATAATGGAGAGTGGTCTGGCAATGACCTGTGCCAGCTCCCTCAGCACCCTTGGATGCATGCCGTCAGGACCCATGGACTTATGGATGTCCAGATTATTCAGCTGTTCTTTAACCCAGTCGTCATCAACCAGGGAAGAGTCCTTAGTCATGCTATTCTCTGGTGCCTCAGGTGTCAGGAGCTCTTGAGGACAGTCTTCAGCAGTATAGACAGAGACAAAGAAGGCATTTAATAACTCTGCCTTCTTTGTGTCTTCTGTCACCAGGACACCTGTCTCATTTAGCAGAGGGCCTACATTGCCTCTAGCCTTAGCTTTTCCTGCAATATATTTGAAGAAGCCCTTTTTGTTACCCTTGACCTCCCTTGCAAGGTTGAGTTCCAGCAAGGCCTTAGCCTTCCTAGTTGCCTCTCTACATTCTCTAACAACAGTCCTACACTCCTCCCAGGTAGCCAGCCCCTCTTTCCATGAGCTGTAGACCCTCTTCTTCCCCTTAAGTCTACTCTGTAGTTCCTTACTTAACCATGCAGGTCTCCTGGCTCTCTTTCTTGATTTCCCACCTGCTGGGATGCACTGGCCCTGAGCTTGGAAGAAGAGGTCCTTAAATATTAACCAACTATCATTAGCCCCTCTGCCCTCTAGTAACCTGTCCCATGAGATTTCACCCAGCAATTTTCTGAAAAGGCCAAAGTCGGCCCTCCTGAAATCCAGAGTTTTGGTCCTACTTGACATCCTGTTCCTGCCAGACAAGATCATGAACTCCACTATCTCATGATCACTAAGGCCAAGGCTGCCCTCAACCCTCACTGCTTCAACCAGCCCCTCCTTGTTGGTGAGAATAAGATCCAGCATTGCTCCCCTCCTAGTTGGCTCCTCCACCATTTGCATCAAGAAGTTATCATCAATGCACTGGAGGAACCTCCTGGACTGTGGCTGGCTGGCTGAATAGCCTTTCCAGCAAATGTCTGCATAGTTAAAATCCCCCATGAGAACCAGGTTCTGAGATTGTGAGGCTGCTGTTAGCTGCCTGTAGAAGGCCTCGTCATCTTCCTGATCAGGTGGCCTGTAATAGACACCCACAACTGTATCATCCATGCCAGCCTGTCCCTTAATTCGCACCCACAGACTCTCAACTTGCCCCTCCTCCGCCCCTGGACAGAACTGTAGACATTCCAGTTGCTCCCTCACATAGAGAGCAATTCCACCACCTCACTTTGATGACCTGTCTTTCCTGAAAAGGTCATAGCCATCCATGACCACATTCCAGTCATGTGAGCTGTCCCACCATGTCTCTGTGATTGCCACCAGGTCATAACCCTGTGTCTGCACATGGATTTCTAACTCCTCCTGTTTATTCCCCATGCTGTGTGCATTGGTGTATAAACATTTCAGGTGCGGAGTCAAGTAAATAGTTTTCAACCTTGAAGGGAGGTAGACCCTCTGGTTATCTAAAATGCCAACACCCTGCACCTCAAACATTAGACTATTACACCCAGGGTTACTCACTGACAAAGCCAGCTACACCCTCATCTTCTGTGAAGTGCCCCAGTGCATCAGCACTGGCCTTCCTCAGGGTAACAAGTTGAGACCACTTAGTAGAGCTCCTTCCCTCAACCTCTGGTGTGCTACCCTCCTGCTTGCCACAAGCCAGGGCAAAACTATTGACCCCTTCCCCCTTCAAATCTAGTTTAAAGCCCTCTCAATGATCCCTGACAACTCCTGCCCCAGAGTCCTTTTCCCCCTCTGGGACAAGTGCACCTCGTTAGGTGCTCATAGCTCCAATGCTTCGTATACTGCATCATGTTCATAAAATCCAAAGTCGACACCAGTCCCAGAGCCATGAATTGACCTGTTGGCTCTTCCTATGTATTCCCTCACTCATAGCAGATGTCAGAGGGATGAAGAACACAACTTGAGCTCCTGATCCCTTTACCAGCTGTCCCAAGGCCCTGAAATCTCTTTTAATTGATTGTAAGCCCCTCATTCTTACATCATCACTTCCCACCTGAAAAACCAAAAGCGGGTAGTATTCCGAAGGACTCAAAATTTCAAGTTGGGGTGGGAAGTTTACTTACAACGTCCTTTACACGGGCACCAGGGAGACAGCAGACCGCTCTGTGAAGCGGGTTCGGTCTGCATATTGGGCCCTTCACTCCCCTCAATAGGGAGTCACCTACCACAATGACCCTTCGGTTTCATTTATTAGGGTCAGTTTTGATGGCTGGTCAGAGGGGAGTTAATCTTGGTGGCTCTACTAGCTCCTGTGTGCACTCATCCTTGCTCTCGACCAGTTCCTCCTGCAGAGCCCCATACCTGTTTTGCAAGGGCACTGTAAGTGTTGTGCTTCTTGAAGGAACACACTTGCTCTTTTTGTTCCATTTGTTCCATTTGGCAGAGGCCCGCTCCCATTGGCCCTGCTCAGGAGGGTTACAACAGGAATGCTGAGGGGCTTGTTGATGAGAGGCTACGAAATCCTCTGTTCCACTAGGATTTACCTGCCTGGCTACAGAATCCTCTACTCCACTGAGAGTTACCTGTTGTTCTGTTTTTGTAGAACTGAGGTTGTGGAAATAGTCAATTTCCTTCTCGCTCTCCCTAATGTCTCTCAGTATATTCACCTCTTCCCTGAGCTCCATCACTTCATCCTGGAGCTGCGCCACCCGTCTGATCAGGTCATTAATCTTCTCGCACCACACACAGCCGTAGTCCGCACTACCTCCCGTTGCCAGTGAAAGGCTGTGGTATTCCTCACAGCCTGGGGTCCGGATACCAATATCCATTTGGGTGGGTGCTGGGTGCACAGTCTTCCACCTCCAAGTAAGCACCATCACTCCTTGTTCCCTGTAGGCAGCAACTAGTTGCTGCCCTCCCTGAGGCTAGTAATAGCCCCAGTGACCCGCAGGTGTGCTGGCACTGCCCTGACTCACCCCGCAGCCCACCTACGCCGGCACTGCCGCCAAGCAGCACCGGTCACGTCCCGGCTTGAAAAAGCCTTGAAAAAAGCCCCACAATAGGTTTTTCCTCAGGTCTTTTTTCTGTGGTACCTCTCCCCAGTACAGTTTTACCTGCTCCAGTGTGAGTCACCTCAGAACTGGCAGAATTTTATGACTGGCAGTCATAACACGGGTGTGTTATCAACACCCTCCAGCTCCCAGTACTGCAGCATGAGGGCTGGATGGGGAAAAGCAGCTCAGCCAGACTCACTACAAACATCTACCAAAGAAACTATTCAGTAACAAGATCTATGAACTTGGGGAGGGACAACCTGAGTGGGTAGCATACAGAGTTCAGTTGAAAATATCTCAAAACTAATATGCTGGCAGTAAAACAAAACAAAACAAAAAGCATCACAAAACAACAACAACAACAAAAAACAACAAAAAAACCAAAACCAAACAGCAAAAATAAAAAAAACCCTCACTGGGTTAGGCTAGGACAGGGTTAATTTTCAGCAGTTGGGGTGTGGGGGGGTGTGCGTGTGTGTTTGTGTCACAATCGGTATAGACAAGTAAACCAGAGAATGTGTTGTTCATTGAATACCTTACTGGTGTCATGCCCAGTATGCCCAGGATGGAGTGGGGGTGGGGTTGAGCAGAACAAAGCAGGTGAAACGGGCTGGGGGGTGCGTTGGAGCAGTGCGCGGGCGTGGATCCTTTTTCTCCAGTTTGTTAGTTCTTTCTTCTTGTGTGTATTGTTTCATTACTGTTATTTTTGCTGTTGTTTCCTCCTGTTGCATTGTTGTATTAAAACCTCCTTATCTCAACCTGTGGGGTTTTTTCACTTTTCTGCCTTTTCTTCCCATTTGGGGAGGGCAGTGAGCAAGTGGCTGCATGGGCTCGGCTCTAAGCCACCACATAAACCAACCAATTAACACTTTTT
Organism: Todiramphus chloris collaris; assembly: GCA_025345505.1. Classification (NCBI taxonomy): domain Eukaryota; kingdom Metazoa; phylum Chordata; class Aves; order Coraciiformes; family Alcedinidae; genus Todiramphus; species Todiramphus chloris. Next base: position 7,408 of record JANVCC010008817.1, on the reverse strand, counting down.
AATTCCATCTGTTTGCTTAGGGCTATTATATATTGTGTCAAATATTGTTCTCCCACGTGGTTCAAGTCTTCTCCTTAGATGATTCATTTTCTCTACCTGTCCACTCGCTTGTGGTCTATTAGAAGTATGCAACTGCCAATCAATTCCTAATGCCTTGCTAATCTATAGTATAATCTATAGTGAAATGTGTTCCCCAATCTGCGGACATTACAGAAGGTACCCCAAATCTCAGTATTATTTCATGTAGCAAGGCCTTTGAAACTTCTCTAGCTTTATTAGTCTGACAAGGGAATGCTTCTGGCCATCCTGAAAAGGTATCTGTTAATACCAGTAAATGCCTATACCCCCCTTTTCTATGTAGGTCAGAAAAATCGATCTGTCAGTGGTCCCCCAGAGCATTACCCTTTCCAATCTGTCCCAACTGTATTCAATTACTAATATTGGGATTATTTTCAAACATATTTCACATTGTTGTGTTACCTGCCTGACTGTTGCATATAAATTCTTTCTGACCAATCTCTGATTCAGAAATGTATGTAATGGATCTGCTCCCCAGTGAGTCTTGCTATGTTCTTCCCTCACAACTCCCCATACTAATTTGTCAGGGACTACTATCCTGTCATCCTCTTACTGAGCCCAACCTCCAGAGAGAACTTGTCCCCCCTGCAATTCTTTTATCTGTTCATAGTCCTAGTCAGAATATTCAATGTTTCCTTGCCTACCTAGGTTTATATTCCTATTATCTGGAATTAAGATTAAAATTTGCTTTTCTAGTGTTCTTTCTATGGCCTTTTTAGCCTCTTAGGCTGTCAGTGGGTTACCTTTCTGTGGATCAGTGTTACCCCTTAGGTGTCCACGACAGTGCATAATGGCAACCTTAGCTGGTAGCTGGAAACCTTCCAATAGACGGAGTATTTCTTCTGCATGTTTAATTTGTTTTCCTTGAGTGAACAGCAACCCTCTCTCCTTCCAAATAGCTCTGTGAGCATGGACAACTCCAAAGGCATATTTGGAATCTGTCCATATGTTTATCTTTCTTCCTTTTGCTAGTTCCAGGGCTCTAGTGAGAGCAATTATTTCAGCCTTTTGGCCCACTACTCCAGCAGTTAGTGGTTGAGACTCAATTACCTTGTCCATTGTTACTGCATATCCAGCCTTACGGTTCCCTTGACGGATGAAACTGTTTCCATCTGTGATTCTTCTGCATCTTCCAGTGGCTCTTCTGTTAGATGTGATCTGCTGGAATATATTGTTTCCATGGTCACATTATAACGGTTTAGGGTCAGGGTGGCCCCTTAGACCTATAACAGACGCTCTCAGTTAACTACCCTCCTTCCCCAAAGGTGAAGAGAAAGGGAATAAGGTAGAGAGACTTAGCGATTACAGAAGGAAACTAGAACAGCTCTAATGAAAATTAAGTTAATAATAATAAAAATGGAATATATACAAATATATACAAACCCAATATCGGACCCAACTCCCCTGATGGTAATTACATCGCCGCCACCACTGATGCTGTGGAGCAGGCACCAGGGGAGTCCCAGACTGGGCCCCACAGCATATGGGAGCTGTGTTCAGGAGCTGGATTCTTAGCTCTATACCCAATATGGTGTATATGGGATGGAATCCCTCGTTGGTCAGTTTAGGGTCATCTGTCCTGTCCGATCCTCCCTGCAGGTGCAGCCTTTCACTATTCTGCACCCCCCAATGTGGTACAAAATGTGGTACTATAGGGATGTGGCAATGCGGAAGATCACGTGCTGTAACGGAAACGTAGAAACCAGGTAGGATACCGCCCACGAAAGGCTGGATCTGTTACTGGTATATAGGTGCCTGTAGCCTTTAATAAAACACCATTTTGCCTTCTTCTCTATGAGAGTCTGAGTCTGACAATGGACCCTCAGTGTCTCCCGGGATTTCAGCACTGAGGATAGGAAACGTTAATCACAACAAGTGGTGACCCTGACGTGATCGGGACGTGATCCGCGGAGGCAGTGCGCTGGATGACGCTGAACCTCTGGAGGGGCGATGAAACTGGAAAAGGATGTCGACGTTGATTTAGTGGTACAGATATTGAAAGAATGTGTAAAGGAAGCGGGGGAGAAATGTCCGCGAAAGGATATTAAGGGAATCATCCTATGGATAAAGGGGAGAGGGTTGATTATTAACCCGCAAGATATTATGTGTTGTTAATTGTGGGAAACATTTGAAAGGGAAATTCAGGAATCTGAGAAAACTGGGCACAACGGTGTGGGGTTCCATCTGGGGTAAGATATGTTGTGCTATGAGTAAAAAACGTGAAGAGGCTCAAATATGGGCAGCGTCGAGAGCATCTCTATTTGGTGTGGAGCGTCCTCGGCTCCCGGGAATGGATTGGGAAACGCAAGTGGACACTTCAATAGCAGGGGGCTCTAAACCTCCTAGTCCGCCCCCCAGCCCACTAGCAGGCAGCCCACTGCGAAAAAAAAGGGCAGAATGTTATCCGGTAGAAGAAAAGAATGTAAAACGGGAACACGAGTGTGGATGCTGAAAAGCTGCTAGCAGAGGAATTTTCCTAGGTTCTCACAATATTTGGTGAGAATCCTGCCTTTCTCACACGTGTTAAGAGAAACAGTAGGACGGTTTTGTAAACTAGAATAACACATGGTGTTTCGATAAGTTCTGTTTATGGTACATTGTAAAAACATTTTGAAATAGGTGCTGTAGGACTTTAGCCAATCACCCTAGGAGATGGGTGATTACTGACCTATCGCCCTATAGGGCTGGGGTATAAAAAATGGGGTTGTAAATTAACAAAGTTGCTTCTTTTGCCTGCTCTTGCTGAATTTATATGTTGCTGCATCTCTCCGCTCCCGGCATAAACAGCGACATTTGGTGACCCGCGACGTGTCCGACCCGCACCAGCCGAAGCCGAGCAGCTCTCGGGAGGTACGCAACCCCCCCCCCCCCCAGCCCCGAGGTTCGCGGCCGGGACCAGTCCAGGCACCGGGGTATTAGAAAAGCCCTGCCGAGATGGGGACTTGCGACTTGAAAGAAAGCATGGTGCTGTTGGCCTGGAAGAATTTCCTGGCCACCAAAAAGAGCGCTGTTCCGGAGGACGCCCTCCGCGCTCTTTTGCAATGGGCAGCTGACCACCAGTTTCTCCTGAGCTCTGACACTGCCTTTGATTTAAGGCTGTGGCGGCAGCTGGGCACCAGGCTCTATCGTGAGCTCCCCAACGGGGAAGACACGCTGCTAGACTTGTTTCGCACTTGGAGAGCTGTATTTGCTGTGCTTCTAAAGTCTGAAACTGGCGACGGGGAAGGGGTGCCGGCTTCAGAGGGGGACGGCGCTGAGGGGGACGCTGCTGAACTCAGTGTAGAAGCCGGCGGCAGCCGCACCGAGGAGCCGTCTCCGGCCCCACAGGATCCGGTGCCGGTCCTACAGCCCGTTCAGGGGCAATACACCTGGCCCCGGGATTATGTTCCCCCTAAATACCCTACGCCTGCAGAGCAGCTCGCGGAAACGCTTAAGCAGAGCGATGGCTCGGAGCGCCCCTCGCTCCTTAGCCCAGCGGCTCTGGTCTCCTCCGCGCCGCTCCCTTCGGCAAATATAACAGTGCTGGTCCTTCCCACGGCCTCTACAGTTGTCCGGCCCGGTTTAACGGTGACCTGGAGCTCCACGGCAGCACCCAGGTTTTCTACGCGCGCACCCGCTGCGTTCACGCCACCCTGGAGTTATCCACGAGCGCCCGCGGCGCCCGGCAGCTCCGCGCACGCGCCCTTCTCTGGGCGTGCCCTGCCCGCCTCAATTGTTCGTGCTGGGGTCCTCCGGGAAACCCCTGCCTGACGATTCAGGCAGTGACACAGAGGGCACACCTGCCTCAAGGTGGAAGGCTGCGGTAGCCGAACAGCGGAAGAAGCGGTTGCTGCAGGGCCATGCTTGGACACTCCCAGACTGTACTGTAACTGTCCGCCCAAGAAACGTCAGGCGTTTCTGGGAGTCGGTTAAATTGCATGCTCTAGAGGAGGGCAACTGGGATCTCTTAGACAAACTGGGACTGCCAGAGAGGTCAGGGGAATTTATGCGGGATCAGGAGACTGCTGTGACGCCTCAAAAGGGTGTGCCACCAACTCAAGGCGATAGTAACACCCCACAAGGGGATGTCCAAGCCTATCCTGTGTTTAA
>JANVCC010008795.1:0-48480 GCA_025345505.1 Todiramphus chloris collaris | reverse complement strand
TACTACCAAGGATTGGTATGCAGACCAAGGCCACTGCTGGATCTTGTGAACCACACTGGGGGGTGCAGAAAAGTGAAAGGCCATACCTGCAGGGAGGAGCAGACAGGACAGGTGACCCCAAACTGACCAACAAGGTATTCCGTCCCATATACATCATATTTGGCATAGAGCTGAGGGAGCTGAAGGGTCTTTGGGCTCTTCTCCCCTCTTGGACTGCTTTGCCAGATTTGCTTGGCTTGGCTCAGGTCCTCTTTTGGTTCCTTCCTTGGAGCATCCAAGGAGGCCTCTGTCCATTCTGACTTTGATCCCAATCTGTGTGTGCCCGAATCTGGTATCAGAATCCAGCTCCTGGACACAGCTCCCGTCTGCTGCGGGGCCCAGTCTGGGACTCCCCCGGTGCCTGCTCCACAGCATCAGTGGTGACAGTGATGTAATTGCCATCAGGGGGGTTGGGTTCGATACTGGGTTTGTATATATCCCATTTTTATTATTATTAATTTCCTTTTCATTAACGCTGTTCCAGTTTCCTTTTCTAATCGCTAAGTCTCTCTCCCTTATTCCCTTTCTCTTCCCCTTTGGGGAGGGAGGGGGGTTAACAGAGAGCGTCTGCTATAGGTCTAAGGGGCCGCCCTGACCCTAAACTGTGACAGATTTATTGGCACCTAGCGTGGGGCTCAAACCCATGACCCTGTGATTAAGAGTCCCATACTCTTTTTGCATGTGTTGCAGGTGTTCTGGAGCTCCACCTTTCTCCAGTGCAGTATGGATCAGTCCATGACAATACTAGAAATGGCCCTGTAAAATTTTTGTTATTTAAGAAACAGTAAAGCACCATATGAGGAACCAGTGAGAGTTGTCATGTTTCACTGCTTATTAGTTTTTAATATAAACGTCATATTGCTTGAAATAATATTAATGTGTAGAGCCCCAGCCTTAACTTAGTGTGGTGGGTTGACCTTGGCTAGATGCCAGGTGTCTACCAAGCCACTCTATCACTCCCTCTCCTCAACTGGACAGGGGAGACAAATATAATGAAAGGTTCATGGGTCAAGACAAGGACAGGGAGATCACTCACCAATTACCATCATGGGCAAAACAGACTCGACTTGGGGAAATTAATTTATTACCAATAGAATCAGAGTAGGATAATGAGAAATAAAAACTAAATCTTAAATCACCTTCCCCCCACCCCTCCTTTCTTCCCAGGCTCAATTTCACTCCCAGTTTTCTCCACCTCTTCCTCCCAAGCGGCAGAGCAGGATGGGGAATGGGGGTTGCGGTCACTTCATAACGTTTTGTCTCTGCTGCTCCTTCCTCCTCACACTCTTCCCCTGCTCCAGTGTGGGGTCCTTCCCATGGGAGACAGTCCTTCCCATGGGAGACAGTCCTCCATGAACTTCTCCAATGAGTGTCCTTCCCATGTGCTGCAGTTCTTCAGAAACTTCTCCAATGTGGGTCCTTTCCACAGGGTGTAGTCCTTCAGGAACAGACTACTCCAGCATGGGTCCCCCATAGGGTCACATGTTCTGCCAGCATACCTGCTCCAGTGTGGGCTCCTCTTTCCATGGGGCCACAGGTTCAGCCAGGAGCCTGATCCAGCATGGGCTCTCCATGGGATCACAGCCTCCTTCGGGTGCATCTACCTGCTCCACTGTGGACCTCCATGGGCTGAGGGTGGACAACCTTCCCCATCATGGTCTTCACCGTAGGCTGCAAGGGAATCTCTATTCTGGCATCTTCTTCATTGACCTTGATGTATGCAGAGTTGTTTCTCTCACATATTCTAACTATTCTCTTCCAGCTGCTGTTGCGCAGCAGTTTGGGTTTTTTTCCATTCTTAAATATGTTATCACAGAGGTGCTACCACCATTGCTGATTGTCTCGGCTTTGGCCAGCAGCAGGTCCATCTTGGAGCCAGCTGGCATTGGCTCTACTGAACATGGGGGAAGCTTCTGGCATCTTCTTACAGAAGCCACCTCTGTAGCCCCCCCCCACTACCAAACCCCATACACTTAGTAACAATTCTATTGCACAGGGCAATTCCATTCACTGCAAAAGCTCTTGGGCAATTAAAAAAAAATCCATGGAAACTGAAAAAGGCAGTAAAGCAAAGGTTACTGCAACAAAACATGTTCATAAAAAGGAAAAGTACCAGCTTCATATCTTTACATCAGTTTATAAGTGTAGTGGGTCTGGCTGAGCTGCTTTTCCCCATCCAGCCCTCATGCTGCAGTACCGGGAGCTAGAGGGTGTTGATAACACACCCGTGTTATGACTGCCAGTGCTCACACGGCAACCAGAGGCTGGAGGGGCAAGATGGGGGGAGGGGATACAGCCAACCTGAGCTGACCAGTAGGATATTCCATACCATATGACGTCAGCTCAACTATAAAGAGAGAGGGCAGAAGGAGGATGGGGGGGCATTTGGCTTGTCTTCTGAGCAACTGATATGTGTTCTGGAGCCCTGCTTCCTGGACTCGGCCCAACATCGCCTGCGGACAGGAAGTAGAGAATAACATCTTTATCTATCATAACCCATGGCTCTTTTCTTTTCATCTTATTCTCTCCCTGCGTGCTGTGCTGACGGAGGTTGGGGGGAGTGATAGAAGGGCTTGGTGGGCACCTGGTGCCCAGCCAGGGTAAACCCACCACAGTTCCTTTTTGGCACCCAATGTGGGGCACGAGCAGCAGTTTTCTATTGTGTGCTTTAGCTATTAGTAGCAAGCTCCTGTGCAGGCCACGGAATTTGCTGGCGCTGCTTATCTTGTGTTTTGCTAACATGTTTATGGAAACATTGTCTCTTTGCTTTACTTCTACACTGATAGCCTCAATGTGCTGGGGAAGCTTCTGTCTCGGGAGGATGAAGGGACTCGGGAGCACCCCGGATCAAATAGTAACAATGTGTTTCATGCTGGCATCGGTGGCTTTGCTGTGTTGGGGGAGCTACCTCGTGGAGAAAATGAGTGAATGCATCCCCCTCTCTCTCCCAGAAACTGATGTAGATGATTTTATTGTTCATGCTCCTGAGGTCCTTGTCCACCCTAATGTGAGCTTCTTAATACTAGTAATCAATATCATTGTCCTAATCCGGGTTGTGTGTAGACTGAAACCGGTTTGGTGTGAGAGGAGACGAGTTTCGTGTGGGGTGACACCGAAATGTGCCCCGAGGCAGCCTGTCCCTGGGTGGCAAGGGGTCTGGCAGGATTTGGGCAGGTTCCTAGGACGGTTGTTACCTCCTGTAGCCTGGGACTTTACCCCCAAACAGGCAAGCAACCCTGCCAAGCTGACGCAACATCTAATAGAAGGGTGCCTTGTCTACCCCAATGAGAACCAGCACCTCTTAGCGCTGTACTGGGGCCTGGCCTGTGCCTATCGAGCCACAGTTGAGTACCCTCAGAGGACTGTGGTTGAGGCAGGGACCCAAATTACATCTGAAGACACCGGGGTTGAGATAGGGACTGAAACAACTACAACCGCCAAAGTTGCCCCAGTAGTAAAAAAGAAGCAGTGGACAAGGAAAACAACAGGCCCCTACCCTCGATTAGTGAGGGATGAGGAAGAAGAGGAAACGCTCGACCAACAAGCTGGACCCTCAACAGGAAGATTGGAGGAGGGAGTAATGGAATTGAAGCAGGAGGCAGAAACCACCCGGTCCCCGACTTCATCAGAACTTAGAGACCTGAGGAAGGATTACAGCCGCCAGATAGGGGAATGGATTGTTACCTGGCTGCTTCGATGCTGGGATACTGGGGCTGACACCCAACAGCTGGAAGGTAAGGAAGCCCAACAGCTGGGCTCCCTTGCTAGGAATCATGGAGTTGAAAGAGGAATTGGAAAAGAAGCAGCAATTTGCAGTCTCTGGAGACGGCTCCTTTCAAGCATTAAAGCAAGATGTCCATTTAAGGAAGACTTAATGAACTCCACCGCCTCAGGAAAGTGGTCTACTGCTGATGAAGGTACCCAGTACCTGAGGGAACTAGCAGTACTGGAAGTCATCTATGGGGATTTAGATAATGATGAGCATCCAAAAGATCCAGAGGATGTTCAATGTACAAGGGCCGTGTGGAGGAAAGTGATCAAGAACGCACCGGCATCATATTCTGCCAGCTTGGCAGCAATGTACTATCCACAAATGGATAACCCAACTGTGGAAACTGTTTCTTCCTGGCTTCAGAACTTTGAAGAGAGTCTTGGCACCTCCACGTCCCTAAGGGCTAGCGCCTTTGATATCAGGAGTCCCCCAAGGAATCAGCCAGTCAGAGGAAAAGGGAGCCCGAGGCGTACGCCACGTGGTGCACTCTGGTTCTTCCTGCGTGACCAGGGGGAGGATATGAGGAAGTGGGACGGTGAACCAACCTTTAAGCTGGAAGCCTGTGTACAGGAATTGAGAGGGAAGACAGCTGTTAAAAAAGGGCCAGTCAAGAAGACCATTAATGCAGTCAGTGTCGAAACACAAGAAGGCAATCAACGATCTCGCAGATATGGGCAGACTAAAATTACCTTCACTGAGCCTGATGAGGGAACTTCTGGTTTGGCGCAGCAAGGGTCAGACAGTGAATATTCTGACCAGGGGCAGGAAGAGAGGAGCCCTGCCTCCATCCAGTAGAGGAAAGGGACAATAGGATCTATTGGACTGTGTGGATCCGATGGCCTGGCACGTCAGATTCAGAAAGGTACAAGGCATTGGTAGATACTGGTGTACAGTGCACTTTAATACCATCAGGATATAGAGGATCTGAGCCCATAAGCATTCCTGGGGTGACAGGAGGATCCCAGCAGCTGACGGTATTGGAGGCTGAAGTGAGCCTGACTGGCAGGGAGTGGTATAAACACCCCATTGTGACTGGCCCAGAGGCCCCGTGCATCCTTGGCATAGATTATCTCAGGAGAGGCTATTTCAAGGATCCAAAAGGATATTGGTGGGCTTTTGGTGTTGCTGCCTTGGAGGCGGAGGGAAGTGAACAGTTGTCCACCTTGCCAGGTCTCTCAGAGAACCCTTCTATAGTGGGGCTGATGAAGGTTGAAGAGCACCTGGTACCAATGGCTATGATGACGGTGCATCGGCGGCAATATCGTACCAACAGAGATTCCCTGATCCCTATCCAGAAATTGGTTCATCAGATGGAGAGCCAGGGAGTGATCAACAAAACTCGTTCACCTTTCAACAGCCCCATATGTCCTGTGCAAAAGTGAAATGGAGAATGGCAATTGACAGTGGACTATCGTGGCCTGAATGAAGTTACACCGATGCTGAGTGCTGCCGTGCCAGACATGCTGGAACTTCAGTATGAGCTGGAGTCCAAGGCATCCAAGTGGTACGCCACGATTGACATCGCTAATGCATTTTTCTCCATTCCTATAGCACCAGAGTGCAGGCCACAGTTTGCCTTCACCTGGAGGGGAGTCCAGTACACCTGGAATCGATTGCCCCAGGGGTGGAAACACAGCCCCACCATCTGCCACGGACTGATCCATACTGCACTGGAGGAAGGTGGGGCTCCAGAGCACCTCCAGTACATTGATGACATCATCGTATGGGGGAACACAGCAGAAGAAGTTTTCAAGAAAGGGAAGAAAATAATTGAAATCTTCCTGGAGGCCGGTTTTGCTATAAAGCGAAGCAAGGTGAAGGGGCCTGCTCAGAAAATCCAGTTCCTTGGAATAAAATGGCAGGATGGGCGTTGACACATCCCGATGGACGTGATCAATAAGATAACAGCAATGTCTCCACCAACCAACAAAAAGGAGACACAGGCTTTCCTGGGTGCTGTGGGTTCCTGGAGAATGCATATTCCAGATTACAGTCTCATTGTGAGCCCTCTCTGCTATGTGACCCGGAAGAAGAATGACTTTCAATGGGGCCATGAACAGCAACAGACCTTTGAACAAATTAAACAGGAGAATGTGCATGCAGTAGCCCTTTGTCCAGAGGCAGGTCCATCTTGGAGCCGGCTGGCATTGGCTCTATTGAACATGGGGGAAGCTCCTGGCAAATTCTTACAGAAGCCACCTCTGTAGCCCCCCCATCACCACTACCAAACCCCATACACTTAGTAACAATTCTATTCACAGGGCATTTCTTGCAAGGTTTCACTAATGTGTTGTAACCACATCTATTCCTTTTTCATAGAGATTATCCTGCAAAGGTCTATGTGCCGTTGAGAACTAATTCATAAACTAGATGGGGATCCACAATGTAATCGCTGTTTTTCAGATGAATCTGTTCCATTTTGATACAGAACAAGCAAATTCATCTGTATTTAACGTTGCTATAATTTCTCAAAGCTAGTTACAAAGGAGTCTGGAGTCCAGAGTCCAAGCTGCTTATACTACCTGGAAAAATACTACCCCAAAATGTAAGCTCTTGGTCAATTAAAAAAAATCCATGAAAACTGGAAAAGGCAGTAAAGCAAAGGTCACTGCAACAAAACATGTTCATAAAAAGGAAAAATACCATCTTCATATCTTTACATCAGTTTATAAGATTGCTTCCTGTACCTTGAACTGAAGTTTTTACTCATCACAGTATAAACCCCAGAATCGGACATGCATCCTGAAGCCACAACAGTGATGCTGGAGCTGGAGCATATGAAGTATATTCCCATCAAATTTATGTTATCTCAACTCTATTCTACCTGTAGTATCTCTATAGAAAAGAAATCCTCTAAACGGAATATCCAGATGTTTTGCACAGCAGGAACAGCATGAAGCATCTGGCAAAAGTCTAAGATTTATGCTGATGGAATCATTGTGACAATTCAACCAGCTCTGTCCCATGGCAACAGCTGTGGGATCCCATGCAAACAAAATTTAACAAAACTTTCAAATTACATTCCTGAAATATCTGACCTTTCAACAAGTGCCGTGAGAAATGGTAGGAGTTGAAGGCATTTAGGATTCATAGAATCATAACATCATAAAATGGTTTGGGTAGGAAGAGACCTTTAAAGGTCATGTAGTCCAGCCCCCCTGCAGTGAGCAGGGATATCGTCAAGTAGATCAGGTCGCTCAGAGCCCCATCCAACCTGACCATGAATGTTTCCAGGGATGGGGAAACTACAGTGAATCACTTAGTTGGGATAGGGATGCTCCCATCTTAGGAGATATGGTTTTGACGGTTTTTTTTTATTTTTTATTCAGCGGTGGCATAGATCCTGTCTGCCCTAAAAATACAGCTCTCCTGGAGAGGTAGATCATGATGCCATTACCTTTTAACCTAGTCTTTCACATAGGACCACATCCAACATATTGTTGTTTTTCCTACTTTTTCATACAGCAATAAGTTCTAGCACATGAATTTCCTTTCTCCTGTCCATATATATGGTTTTAGGTATATTTAGAGTGAACTGCTTGTCACGGTTTAGGGTCAGGGCAGCCCCTTAAACCTATAACAGACGCTCTCTGTTAACCCCCCTCCCTCCCCAGAGGGGGAAAGAGAAAGGGAATAAGGGAGAGAGACTTAGCAATTAGAAAAGGAAACTACAACAGCTTTAATGAAAATGATATTAATAATTATAAAAATGGAATATATACAAATATATACAAAACCAGTATCGAACCCAACCCCCCTGATGGTAGTTACATCACCGTCACCACTGATGCTGTGGAGGCACCGGGGCAGTCCCAGACTGGGCCCCGCAGCAGACGGGAGCTGTGTTCAGGAGCTGGATTCTGGTACCGGGTTCAGGAACACGCAGATCGGATCGATGGCAGAAGGGACAGAGTCCTCCTTGGGTGCACCGAGGAAGGAACCGAAAGAAGACCCGAGCCAAGCCAAGCAAAAGCTGGCAAAGCAGTCCAAGAGGGGAGAGAAGAGCCCAGAGACCCTTCGGGTCCCTCAGCTCTAGACCAAATATGGCGTATATGGGATGGAATACCTCGTTGGTCAGTTTAGAGTCACCCGTCCTGTCCGCTCCTCCCTGAAGGTGCAGCCTTTCACTCTCTGCACCCCCCCAACGTGATACACCAGACCCAGCAGTGGCCTTGCTCTGCATACCAGTCCTTGGTAGTAACTCTAAACATGAGGTGTTATCACTGCTAGAAGCAGGCACTGTCTGTGAAAACAGGCTGCTAACTTCAGAAAGTGCAGTTAATTAGAAGAACCAAGTTGAAAAGTAAAATCACTGAACAGAATTAGTTCTGTTTTCACTCAAACCAGGACACTGCTGATCTCTGTTATTTCATCTCATTAGACTCTATACCAGTAAGTTACACTCCCAAACCTGGGAAAGGAATGGGCGTGTGTTGTATATCCAGAGCCATCCAGTATGGTGAGACTGACTCTGAAATGATGTCAGCAAGGTGGACATGCAAATAGAGGCAAGACAGGGGTTCATGGAGAGGGTGAGATGCAGCTGTCCTGGAGGCATAGTTTACAGCCTGTCCTGCTGACAGACAAAAGTGGGAGAAGAAGGAGCGAATGCTGGCAGATGGCTTGAGGGACTCTGTTTTATTTGCACAATGCTGTGTCTGAAACACATCCCTGTACCAAGTGTGTATCTGAACAGACACAAACTGAACAGATGGAGCAGGTTGCTGTGCCCACTGGAGTGCAGTGCTCTGGAAAAGTGGTGTCAGCTTCCTGCAGCAATTGCCTGCTCATAATATATGTTGAGCTGGGTGCAGAGTACTCAGATTACCTCATGGGACAGCGCAAGGAGTGGAAGTAAGCAAAGGTGTGGGGGATAGTGTCAGACTCAGTGGATCTGTGTGAATGTGACAGAAAGGCTGTTTCACAGGAAGTGGTCTGGGAAAGCCCCATGCACCTGTCTATGTGAGGCAGTGGAGCTGCTAATCTGCAAAGGCAGAGTGGCACATCTGTGCGAGAAAGGGGCATCAGCGCCAGGGCTTCATCTTGATACAGGATGCTAAGAACCACTGTAATACAAATAATAATATTGTTGAATTAATGTCAATATTTTTAACATTTCACTGAAGCACTGTGGTCAAAGGCATTGAGATTGCAGCAGTATGCTTAAAATTATTTTGCTTCATATTACTTTGCTGATGTTGGACTGGAGTTTCTGGAATTATGATATATCAAGTCCTTGTTTCGGTTATCTTATTTGTCTCTTTATCTGCAGTTATGTTAATTGTCATCATTTCTGTTCTAGAGCATATGTTTCAATTCAGCCGAGATCAGTAGAAAACAAAATCTTATTACTTTCATAGGCAGTTCAGCAATTAATGCTTGTTGTTACTAAACATTTGGCTGGAAGGAAAAAAAAAAAAAAAAAAAAGGAAAAAGAAACAAACACAGCCTAATCTCCACATTTTATAAGAAAGTTTGGAATAGATTTTCCATGTTCATATCCATACCTAACATTTTTGTTAAGTGGGAGGAAAGATTTTTTTTTTTTTTTCCCCTGAATTAGGCACAAGAAATGTTATCCACTGATTATAAGATACTTCAAACATCCTTTATATGACTAGACAAAATGGGGCACACTTATTTTGCATAATGGTCTGTTAACACCCAAATCTGAATGCAGCCTTCACTCTGCACAACAGACCGAGCTTGAGTTTTAGTGTCAGGCATGACACAAACATAGAAAAGGTTGGTTCAAACCCCGATAAGCCTTGTGGGACAGTTCAGAGCGGTGCTTGGTGTGATTCACAAAAGCCATGACAATGGACTCCAGGGGTTTGCTTTTATAAAATTTGGGTCCAAATCTTCCATCTTTTTGGCGTTTTCCTTTTCATTAGCAATCTCAGCAGGAAAAAAAAGCACATTGGGAAAATGATAGTGCTGGGCTTCCCTAACCACATGGGAAATGGTTCCTTTTGGTACAAGGGTGGGATGGGCAACATCAGAAGGGGCTGTCAGAGCACAATTGGACTTGAACATGCAAGGTGCTTTTCTTTTGTAGATAACACTTATGTTTCCAGTTCTGATAATGATGAAGACGTGTTAGTTACAACAGAGCCAATTCCAGTAATTTTCCACCAAATCTCTACAGGTAATCTTACATCCTGAGTGTTTTATCAAGTTCATATTTTGTAAGAAAAGACAAGACGTTGCCTCTGCTTAAAGGGAGATATGTTAATGTGTGCACAGTTTGCTATTTTCTCAAGGTCTTGCTGTAGTAAATTGTCCTATATATCAGAATAGAACAACAAAAAAATAATATATTGGCTATCAACACCATTTTGTAGGCAAAATGTATTTTATTATTTTCATTCCTTGTAGTCTGTGCTAAATTTCCTTGAATACAGTTTAGATATAATAATACTTCCCAATTATAAGTTTTCATGCTTAAAACTTCACTAAATCTTCACCACTGGGGATGAAACAGTCTATAACTACCATTGCCTCTGGTGAATTATTTCATTAAATTTCAAACAAAATGGTGTAGTTGCTTCACTAAATGAAACTATAGAAAAAGACCCCATTTTTTTCCCCAGTGATTTTGGGAGCCTCTTCATTTGAAATTATTTCCATACTTTCAAAAAATACTCAGTACAAGAAAGCATGCTTTTCAGACATCTAGGCCATATTTATACAATATATAATAAAGATCTGTGCATACTCCATAGAGATTTTTTAGATTTTAGTGGCCAAATTCCTTCATGATTCCAGGCTGCAGGAGAAACTGCATAGAGGAGTCTTAATTATGGCAATTCTTCAGATAGGAACACTTGACTTTTCAGACTTTTTATTATTATTACAATACTTTAGGGCTTTTTTTTTGCACAAGACAGAATTACTTTGAATTCCAGTGGAAAAAAACAATATTTGGTTTCTGATCTCATTTATACTGATGTAAATAAAAAATAATTTTATTGAAGTCAGTGGAGTGGCACCCAAATAAAAAATGGCCATTATAGTCAGAAGTTTAAGATAAATCTTACTTGCAAATATTTCTGTAATTTAAAAAGAAATAAAATCTGTCAATTAAAATAGAATAGAAAACTATATTTTATATCGAAGATGATCTGATTTAATTTTGCCGAGGTATTTTGATTGTTTGTTCTTTAATAAAGTATATGAAATTAATGAATGACACTGAAGTGTAAATTACAGATTGGGAAAACCAAGTCTCCTAGAAGGACCAGCTGAGTTTCATTTCACAGTTAAAAATATGAGTCTTCTGAGATGTTGGGGCTTCTTAATTTTAGACTGTTGCATTGTATACTCTTTTCATATCTGTAACTTTTTCTTCCTTATTTTCTCTACTACTTCAAGTATTTCAAGTATGCGTATGCAAACTTATTTCACATTTTTCACATATGTTCCCTATTTTCCCATTTCTTTTAAGAATTAAGAAAAAACAGTGATGTCAACTATTGCTTATCCATAAAATCAAAATTACAGAGGGAGAATGGAGAGGTATGTATTTCTTGTACGTGTATTTTAACAAGTTATTTTAAGAAAAATAGAAAATAATAAAATATTAACATTTACCATAGATTTCCTGCCAAATATATGCTTACCCAAACTGTGTGTTTATACATTTT
The DNA here is from genome assembly GCA_025345505.1 of Todiramphus chloris collaris. NCBI lineage: Eukaryota > Metazoa > Chordata > Aves > Coraciiformes > Alcedinidae > Todiramphus > Todiramphus chloris. Next base: position 37,023 of record JANVCC010008795.1, on the reverse strand, counting down.
ATAAGGTGTGCAAAGTTCTCTCGGTTTCATCTGTGGATTGACCAGTGAATCAGTTGGGATAGGGATGCTTCCATCCTAGGAGATATGGTTTTGATGGGTTTTTTTTTTTTATTTTTTATTCAGAGGTGGCTTAGATCCTGTCTGCCCTAAAAATACAGCTCTCCTGGAGAGGTAGATCATGATGCCATTACCTTTTAACCTAGGACCACATCCCATTTATTAGCTCATTGCTTCTTCATGTGGCCTACAGCAGCCCCACTGGAGTCTCTGGACCTCTGCATGACACTATTCACCATAAGTACCATCTGGATTATTAAGGCCTTCCAGTCATGGTTGTATTTGTGCTGTACCTCTGGCATGGGTCCCTGACCAGTCTCACTGATGCATTAACTCAAGAAAGAAGTGTCACTAATGTAAGATTACAGAGGGAGACAGTGTTATGGGCTGAAAGAAAGTACCCCATAGGCTCCTTCCCTAAGCAAGAAATTGACCACTGTATCAAGAATCAAAGTGCTTGACTTAAAGACTTCCTTTGGTAAGGGTGGGTGCTTTCTTTGGAATACTTGTTTCTTGACTACTGCTTTTTAGGCTCTGATCTGTATTTGATCCTGGAAAAGGCAGATAAACATGTTCAGATACAATAATGGGTATGGTTGGGCTTTTCTGTAGATGAAACCAGATTTGATGTAGAAAGCTGTGCTGGAAATATTTTGCTTCGGCTACCTTGTAATTGTATTAAGTGCTCTGTAAACGTTAAAAATTCAAGCACAGTAAGAATTTACCCTTTTGATTAAAAGTCTGAGATACAGTTAGCTTGTAGGGGACAGGGTTTCAGATTTTAGTTATTTAATTTTCCAGTTGAACGAGGTACTTAAGTATGAAAGTACTGAAAAAAGCCTTTAAAAAGGCTTTAAAGACTGACCATTTCTGTTGTCTAGACAGTTAGAGGTTTTTGGTTAGGATAGGATGGGTTTGTCACTATTGTAGTGAAAGAGTTTCATTTCCCTTTGCTTTGTGTTGAATCTTTGTTCAGTTGAGTTTTCTTTTAACACAGACTTGCCCTTTAAGCTAAGGTTATTATAAAACAAAGACTGAAGTCACTTTGCTTCTTTTCAGTAAAGTAGAAGCAGAAATTCTTTTTATCTTGTCTCAGAAAATTACTGTGAACTTGGCTAATATACAATTTTTGTTCTATGTATACATACAGTGAATAGAAACAAAGGTAAGGAAATGGGATTAGAATGTCTGACCATAGAAACTGGTGATAAGAGTATATTTGACTCTTATGAATATATGAGATTTAGAGGTAACTTCTAATATTTGATTCATACATCTGATTTCTATTCCATTATGGCAGTTCTGTGCAGGACATAAATAAAAATATGCAATACATGCATCATGTTTGGGTAAAAGTGAAGAATTAAAATTTTATCAGGTATTCTTTATGGGATCCTTGTCAGCATAGGGCCTAGAAATAATAAATGGATTGTGAGAAACAAGAATTAATATCTTCAAGCAATTACATAATTTTAAGTAAAGGTTTCATTGGTTGGATGCAGAATATAATACTTCAGCTCATGCTGAGTTGCAGTCTGTACCATGACCAGTTCTATTTACTTGAGTGCAATTATTCACAGAGCAGCCTATTTAGAGTAGGTTTCACTTGGGTAAGCATATTACATTCTAATCCTTAATTTTCAATGTATCATTGTTAACTTTCCTTTTCCACTAAGGAGTCACAGCACAACAGCACAGTTGAAGAAGACTCTGAAGGAGATAATGATTCGGAGGAATTTTATTATGGAGGACAGGTAATGGAGGATATTTTTGCTTAAGTTTCAAGAAATTGATATTTGACAGCTTCTGTGGATCATTCAATTATAAATTTATTATAATAATTAATTTCTTATGTTTAATCAACATAGAATAGAATGTCATGTAGTAATTTATAGTAGAAGTATTGAATAAGTTATACTGTATCATTATATCAAACTTAAAATTAGTTTGTTTACATCTGGAAACCTGTAAAAATCGGAAAAACAAGTGCTCTTCAGGACCTTTGAAAATAGAAGCCAGTTTCTTACTTCCGAGAAGTAGATATTCACACTTTAAAACATATCCCATTATTATGAGAAGTCAGGCTGGATCCAAATCTGTTTCCTTCTGGAGGAATGACATTTTGTAAAGTCAAGAGCACTGGAATTTAATGTTTAAAAGGTTATTATAAAACAATTTTGATCTAGGCAATAGTCCATTCTTTTTCTGAGTTCTGCAGTTAAATTCACCTTGAAAAATACTGCATAGTTTTTGTCTTTATTTCTTGTTCCCTCAGCAAAAGTAGTTATTATTACTTTCTCTTATGTATTGGAAAATAAAATCTCTTCATATCTTTTCCTTTTGCAATGTCATTAGAGCACTTCATGCTGCTAGTCTCTTTATTCAGATTCTTCTATTCTATTCTAGTCTATTGTCCCAAAGGAAACATTCCTCACTTATGTTATTAGAACTGTTTATTTCAGTGAACATTTTAACAAATTACAGTCACTGTTTATGAAAGTTGTCACTACCTCAGCCTTGAGGTTGAAGCCAGTGATTACTTCTTGAATCAGCACCAATACATTTAGTAAAGGATGACTGCCAGTGCCCAAATGAATGAATAAATATTAACACTGCCTATGCAAAATGAACACAGAAAGCAGTTAATAATTGTGCAAGGTGTAAAAGGGCTGTGTAATAGGAAATACAGGTTAGAATTTAGTTGCCTTATATTTGAAATGTAAACGGCATTATACTGCATTGTTATTTTTAAAGTAGTGCATTAATTGAAGAAATGATAACTTCAAATGCAGATATACGAAACTCTGACAGTTTCTTCTGTGTACATCAGCATGTCTGTAGTACTAATTCAGGGATGGAAAATACCACACTGTAATCTTACAATTTGCCAGAACACTGCTTTGTTTTCTTTTAGAGTTCATAACCTCTTACCATCAGAGAATCAATAGGAGAAAGCATTATGTTGAGCAGTTCCATGTTCTGATAGTGTTCCTTTTGGATTTTACTATTATTGATATGGAAGACTGCTTAAAAATGTGGTTTAGGACCAACAAAGGTGATGAGTGAGCCACAGCTACAATTTGTGAAATGATTGTTGCTCTCTCTTTGGAATCAAGACAGCAATTGTTGATTCATCTTTAAAGAATTAATCTTTGAGTAATGAGCATGTAAAAAGGATTGGTTTGCTCCTACCTTAAGTGGAAAAAAAATGTTATAAAAGTTTTCTTCCTGTGCTCTTCTACTTGGGAAATTACTCTGACATGCTTGCCCAGACAAGACAGGGATACTTGGCTTATACCCTTCTGGTCATGAATATCATTGATATCTCCGATAAATACATGCCCATGCTATGCTCATGAACTCTGTGCCTTATATTTGAAGAATTCTAAGTCTAATCAAATTATTCTTTGATAATTTTCCCCACGTAAAAAGTGATCAACTGATTATTATTTTAATTCTATTGAAATTAAATAATTATATTGAAAAGTACATCTCTAGGTACCAGAGCTGAAAGTGTCACAGCACTGGTTTCCTACAGATTTGAATGTACAAATGGAAGAAACAGTACTGCAGTTACATATGGTTCTACAGTAGCAAGAATTCTCATCAGGAATTCCTGTATAAGGATGTATATATGTCTAAAGGGATAAATTGCACTCTTGTGCTTTGCTCTCTGAATTTGTCAAATGTACAAGCCAAATCCTACTCTCATTTCTGAATCTGTCCAAATCTAGAGTTCATCAACGTTTGTGGAATTATGGTCATTCTAATTGGTGTAAAGAAGTAGAATTAGGCTCACACAATCAGGAGCATATTGCTTAAAGAGAAAGTAGTAATAGACTTTTAATAGATTGTTACAAGCCTAAAAAGATATTTTTGTCTTTGTAGAAGATAGAAAGATATTAATTATTTTGACTTGCTTACTTGACAGCCCAACCAAACCAGCTCACACTTTTTCTTTATAGTATAAGCACTAACATAACTGTTTCCACTTTCCATGCAGAGTTTTAAAATATGACAATAATGTCTAAAAACATGTTTCTTTACACCTTCTCTTGTAAAATACTTAAAATGAGAAAATGTTCTTTAAATATTTTTCTTTTTGATATGATATAGTTGCTTTGGTAGATAGAACAGTCAAATACAGACAATGAGTAGATTGAAAATGTAACTTAGACTCTGAGTCACTTGGTATATAGTATAGTCTCGTGCTTCTCTTGTTGAGCCCAAGCCATTCTGTGTCTAAAATATATGAGAGTGTGACAACAAGCAAGAGGGAGCAAACCTTTGTCCTGTAGTAGTTGGACTGAGATGCTATGACTGGGGAGATTTGATTCTTCTCCTATCTACCAGTTTTAAAGTGCACAAGTGGCCCAGAACAGACCCCAGGACAAGACAAGACAAGACAAGACAGAGGAATGAGTCCTTTCCAGCTTCTCTTCCCACAAACAGGAGCAGGACCCTCTGGAATTTCTATGCAGAGGTGCCTGCTTTGCAAATCACATTGCTTAGGAGAGCTAGACTGCCTCAGTGCTTCAGCTTATCAACAAAGTGTCCTTTCTGAGCATGACATTAAGGAATACCTATGCAGCATATTTTGTAGGGGGAACTTTTAAAAGCCTAGATTAGGTGCCAGTAATTAAATAAATAAGAACTCCTAGAATATTTTTTTCTGATAGGTTAGCTATGATGGAGAACTTCACAAGCACCCACAGCTGGAAGCTGATTTGACAGCAGTGAGAGATATCTATGGACCTAATGCAGTATCTCTCAGGTATGTCATTGACCCTTTTGTATTGTGGAACCCTTAACATTTTGGAGATTGACTTCCATGTGCACCTTCCCTCACTGACAAAACACAAGTCTCTTCTGATGATTTCTGTATATTGTGGCAAAAGGAAGGAGCACTGCTGGCTAGAAATAATGCTGGTTCTGTTTTTTTCTTTTTGTGGTTGAGTACTGATACTGTACTGGCTGTGCTGAGAACAAGCCCTGGAAGCCTGTTCTAAAACATCATTGTCTTTTGCAGTTCAGTCGGTATTTGTTCATACTGTTGCATTTTGTTGAAAATTGCTATTCAACATTACTCTAAACCCTTGTTAAACTTGTTTTCTGTCATAACCTGTTTTTTGCCCTGGAGATGAACAAGGGTAATGATAGGAGATTTAGTAAATGTTTTCCCTGGGGAAACATTGTAGGAATTGTATTTGTCTAGTCTGGAAAAAAGACAGGAGGAGAGGACACAATAACAGTTCTTCAATAAATAAAGGTGTTTGTAGATGGGAGTGATCAAATGTTCTCTATTGTCATCATGAGAGAGACAATAAGAAACTAGCTTTGTTAGCAATAAACAAGAATTTGATTAGATTTTAGGAAAGCTTTCTAATTGTGGGAAACTAAAGCATCCTACAAAGGGAAGTGGTGTAACCTCAGGTAGGGGTGGTTTGCAAAGAGTAATTACATAAAAATTCTGGTGGGCATATATGAGTGCGCATGATTCTGCCATACAGCATAGCTGTATGATATTTTTAATATGCCTCAAATCTTTTATAACTTCATTTGCAATCTATGTAATCTTAATAATTTCATTAAAATACCAGGTAGGCAAGATGGAACAGACCTGTCAGATGTATTACAAAGAAAATATCAAAGATGTCATACAAAACAAGTATTAAAATACAGATAATAGAATCATAGAATGTTAGGGGTTGGAAGGGACCTCTAGAGATCATCGAGTCCAACCCCCCTGCCAAAGCAGGATCACCTAGAGCATGTCGCACAGGAATGCATCCAGATGGCATACATATATTCCAAGTAACAATTCCCATTAACGTCTAAGAAATAAGCTCTGGTATTTTAGTCAAAAAAGAGAGACCATGTATACAACTATGGTGTACTATAGCTTTTTGTATTCAGTGGAAATTCGTTACATTTTGAGGACCTGGGGAATTAAGATCCAAATACTTGTATATAGGTTTAGGAAATCATACAATCAGAGAATCATAGTACAGTTTTGGTTGGAAGAGGCCTTAAAGATCAAGTCCAACCGTTAACTCAGCACTGCCAGGTCACAACTAAACCATGTCCTTAAGCACCTCATATACATGTCTTTTAAATACCTCCAGGGAAGGTGACTCCACCACTTCCCTGGGAAGCCTGTTCCACTGCTTAATAAACCTTTCTGTGAAGATTTTTTTTTTTTCCTAATATCCAACCTAATGCTCCCCTGGCACAATTTGAAGACATTTCCTCTTGTCCTATCACTTGTTATTTGGGAGAACAGACTGACACCCACCTCGCTACAGCCTCCTTTCAGGTAGTTGTAGAGAGTGATAAGCTCTCCTCCATCCTCCTTTTCTCCGGGCTAAACAACCTCAGCAGCTTCTCATGAGACTTGTATTATCTAGAACCTTCACCAGCTTCATTGCCCTTCTCTGGACATGCTCCAGCACCTCAATGTCCTTCTTGTAGTGAGGAGCCCAAAACTGAACAAAGTACTCGAGGTGTGGCCTCACCAGTGCCGAGTACAGAGGTACAATCACTTCCCTAATCCTGATGACCACACTATACTCTAATACAAGCCAGGATGCTGTTGGCCTTCTTGGCCACCTGGGCACACTGCTGGCTCATGTTCAGCCAGCTGTCAATCAACACCCCCAGGTCCTTCTCTGCCTGGCAGCTTTCCAGCCCAAGCCTGTAGCATTGCATGGGGTTGTTGTGACCCAAGTGCAGGACTTGGCACTTGGCCTTGTTGAACCTCATACCATTGTCCTCGGCTGATCAACCCAGCCTATCCAGATCCCTCTGTAGAGCCTCCCTACCCTCAACCAGATCAACACTGCCACCCAACTTGGTGTCATCTGCAAACTTCCTGAGGGTGCACTTGATGCTCTCGTCCAGATCATTGATAACGATATTAAAGAGATCAGGCCACAATACTGAGCCCTGGGGAACAGCACTCATGACTGTCCGCCAACTGGATATAAATCCATTTAGCACAACTCTTTGGGCTTGTCCATCCAGACAGTTTTTTACCCAGTGAAGAGTGCACCCATCCAAGTCGGGAGCAGCCAGTTTCTCCAGGAGAATGCTATGGGAAACGGTGTCAAAGGCTTTATTAAAGTCCAGGTAAACAACATCCACAGCCTTTCCCTCATCCGCTAGGCAGGTCACCTTGTCATAGAAGGAGATCAGCTTAGTCAAGTAGGACCTGCCTATCCTAAACCCATGTTGATTAGGCCTGATCACCTGGTTGTCCTGAACATGCCGTGTGATGGCACACAAGATGATCTGCTCCTTAACCTTCACTGGCACTGAGGTCAGACTGACAGGCCTCTAGTTCTCTGGATCCTTCTGGCCCTTCTCGTAGATCGGTGTCACATTTGCTAACATCCAGTCAACTGGAACCTCCATGGTTAGCCAGGACTGCTGATAGATGATGAAAAGTGGTTTGGTGAGCACTTCTGCCAGCTTCCTCAGTACCCTTGGGTGGTTCCCATACATCCCCATAGACTTTTGTGTGTCCAAGTGGTACAGTAGGTCACTTGACCCTTTCCTTTTGGATTATGGGGGCTATATGCTATTTTTTCCTTACATCTAGTCTGAATCTACTGTCATTTAGTTTAAAACCATTACCCCTTGCCCTGCTTCAACAGGCCCTGCTAAAAAGACTGTCCCCATCTTTCTCATAGGCCCCCTTTAAGTACTGAAAGGTCACAATAAGCTCTCCCTGGAACCTTCTCCAGACTGAACAATCACAACTCTTTCAGCCTTCCTGCGTCGGAGAGGTGTTCCAGCCCCATGATCATTTTTGTGTCCCTCCTCTGGACCCTCTGCAACAGGTTCATGTCCTTCTTGTGCTGAGGACTCCAGATCTGGACACAGTGCTCCAGACAAGGTCTCACCAGAGCAGAGTAGAGGAGAAGAATCACCTCCCTCAACCTGCTGGCCAAGCTTCTTTTGATACAGCCCGGGATACGGTTGGCCTTCTGGGCTGCAAGCGCACATCGTTGGCTCACGTCCAGCTTCTCATCCATCAGTACCCCAAGTCCTTCTCAGTGGAGCTGCTCTCCCATCGTCCCCCAGCCTGTATTGATACTGAGGGTTGCCCCAACTCAGGTGCAGGACCTCGCACTTGGTCTTGTTGAACCTCATGCATTCACATAGGCTCACTTTTCCAGCTTGTCCAGGTCCCTCTGGATGGCATCCCATCCCTTGGGCATGTCAACTGCATCACTCAGCTTGGTGTCATCTGCAAACTTGCTGAGGGTGCACTCGATCCCACTGTTAATGTCATCGATGAAGATATTAAACAGCACCGGTCCTGGTACAGACCCCTGAGGGACATCACTTGTCACTGATCTCCATATGGATGTTGAGCCACTGACCACTACCTTCTGGATGCGATCATCCAACCAATTCCTCATCCACCAAACAGTCCACCGATCAAATCCATATCTCTCCAATTTAGAGAGAAGGATGTTGTGGGGGACTGAGTCCAGAAGCCCAGAAGTCCAGATAGATGACATCAGTAGCTTTTCCCTTGTCCACTGATGTAGTCACTCCATCATAGAAGGCCACTACGTTGGTTAGGCAGGACTTGCCCTTGGTGAAGCCATGCTGGCTGTCTCGAATCACCTCCCTGATGTCCTCCATGTGTCTTAGCATAGCTTCTATGATCTTCCCAGGCACAGAGGTGAGGCTGACAGGTCCATCGTTCCCAGGGTCCTCCTTTCTACCCTTTTTTTAAAAACAAATGCAATGTTTCCCTTTCCCAGTCACCGAGGTTTTCACCTGACTGCCATGACTTTTCAAATATGATGGAGAGTGGATTGGCAACTACATCAGCCAAGTCCCTCAGGATTCTGGGATGCATCTCATCAGGACCCATAGACTTATGTACATTCAGGTTCCTCAGATGGTCACAAACCTGATCTTCTCTTACAGTGGGAGGGACTTCACTCCTCCAGTCCCTGCCTTGCGGTCCATGAACTTGGGAGGCATGAGAAGAAAGGTTGCCAGTGAAGACTGAGGCAAAACCAGTTGCTGAGTACCTCAGCCTTCTCCTCGTCTGTTGTTACCAGTTTTCCAGATGTGTTCGGGGGGCGGGAAGTGTGTGTGGGGGGTGTGTACACATTCTCTGACTTTCCTTTTCTGGATGACATATCCGTAGAGGCCCTTCTTTTTATTCTTTTCATCCTTTGCCAATTTCAGCTCAATTTCCCATAGCAAAAAAAAACCCTCTTCTGCTTAATAGACACTGCCAAAAGACAAATTTTCCAAAATTGCATTCTGGAAACAATCATTTTGTTTCATTTGAAAACAGGACAAAAAAAACCCCAAAGCAACAAACCACTATAAAAACAATTGAAAAATAAGGAAAAAAAACCCACTACTATGTTACTTACAGTTAGTCCAAAGAAACTTAATTAAACTCTGTTGCTGTTTATGCAGTCGTGCTACAGGAAAAACAATCCTGCTCTTCCACGCTGGAGAAAAAAAATCCATCCCACTCAGCACACATCAGCTGAGGAAGCACTCCACTGAAGCCCATTTTCAGAAATATACATAAAACTATGGTAGCATTCTGAATTTTCTTATTAGGGAAATTATTTAATCAACTATTGCTACTATTCACCAGTTTTACCAAGATGCAAACTGTCTTCTCAGGCACGTTGGGATCCATAAAACATACACAGCACAGTAAGTGAACTGCAAATAGTTCAAAGTAGACAGAGTCAAAATAATGTATATGTGAACACTTGAGAGGATTATTATTTTTTTATTCTTGTTTTAGTTTGAGGGTTGGTATCTTGGGTTTTTCTTGAGGAAGGAGTTCACAAGGAAAAAAAAAAAACCTGAGGTAATATTGCCCCAAGTGGGTGGGTACATTGCGTTTTAACGTCCTCAAAAAAATGCCCATAAAAAACTTAACAGCAGACGTGAGCCGATCTGCTCACCTGCTCATACAATTGTTTATCATCAGATGCATGAATTATATGAGTCATGCAAGCACCTAGATCAATAAACATTACAATTTCTTTCACAGTCCTGTCAGGTGCTATGAGGCTACTGCAGAGGCTGCTCCTCCAGAACTGAAAATCAGGAGTCTGGTAGCGAAATGATTCTAGTTCACTCCAATTTGAAAAGTCACTCACTTTCCATCATCTCATAGCATCATTAAGCCCAAGAGAAGTGGGATAACTGTTCAAAATTACTGCCTGGGGTGAAATGGAATAGTAAAGCCATATCACTTATTTGCACCAGAGAAATTAAATAGAGAAATAGCAGTCTCCTTTCACACCAGGACACGTATAGCAGAGGGCCTGAAAAATATAGCAAGATTTTACTGCCTAACGAAATACTTACAGTGATATATTAAGGCACAGAAATTATTACTGTCAGAGAGTTCATGATGTATTAATCAAAACACATTTGAAAAGCTTCATTGTATTTTGAAATTATTTTACACTGTGTGCGATCCAGCCTCCTGGGACGTGATGTGTTCTCAGCTCCTGCTGAGAAGTCTGTGGGAACAGAGGCTGCTTAGTACTTTTCAGGATAGGACCCAATGCACAAAGGAAAAACTAACCTAAATGATTCAATCAGATCAAGCAGCGTTAATTAACAACATCTGACAAGAACGTGGTTAGCAATGTAAGCAAACAAATTTCAAGCATTAAAAAAAAAAACAACAAAAACCAACAGAACTTACTACTGACTAATTCCCCTCCCATATTACTCATCAAGTGAGCTGGCTCTCTGCTTTATGATCCATTAAGGCATCTAGCCATATAGAAAAAAACAGGAGGGGAAAAAAAAATAGTATTTGCATAAATCAGTATGCCCTCAAATCATACTTAATTTAAATAAACAGACAAAAGGATTCAAGGAATTCATCTCTGCCTAGGCACAAATGAAAGTAATGCAAGCTGGTGTATTAATAGACAAATAAAACCATGTGGAAATGGCTTGATGAGTCTGTATGACTCAGCAGCTGAGGAGGATCTCCACAGCTTTCACACGTGATGAGTGCCTGTGACAACAAGGTCACCCTCCCCAGGGGAGCTGGGGTTGCCCCAGGGAGCCATCAGCCCCATGGGCTGGGGCTGACACTCAACACCAGAGGTCAATGAGAGAGGCTCCCTGCAGCACCCTACAGACTGAGGGGTTACTGCCAGGGTGCACAGGACACGTTAGAGGGTGATGGGGAAGAGCGCTTCAGAACTGCCCAGGACCTCTGATGGGTTGCTTAAGGGAAGGAACAAAGGTCAGGAAAGGTGGTTAGGGGGGAACAAACAAGAGAAAACAGAGGGGCAGTGGGATAAAAAAGGCTTGTCCAGAGTTAACAGGTCAGTACACTTGTCTGGCCATGCCCTGTGCCAGCTCAGCTCAGGCTGGCCTGTCATGAGCACCGAGCTGGACTAGCTAGTGAGCAGGATAGGAGGCTGGGGGACCTATATATATATATATACACACATACACACACACACACACCCCCCACCCCCCCCCATATGCATATTGTGCCTACTGGGAATACATGCTCAACCTCGCTACCAGGTGGACTTGGGGACATGGAGCTGTGGCAGCCCCACCTCTGGCAGGCTGCCAGGGTCAGCAACTCCTAGCAGATACCATCTTTGCACAGGTTTTACATAAATAATTGTTTATGCATTTATATAAATAATTTGATATGCAAATAGGAAGAAGCAATATCCCAACCAAAGTATAGTTAAGGCTATCCTAACTATAATCCTCACAGCTCACAAACTTCCAAAGATCAGTTATCATGGAACAATATAGAAAGATTTCTAGATGTTCTACCTGTGCAAACTTGAAATCTGAGAGTAAATACTAACAGATCTAATAAAAGGTGTAATAATGATGTAGAAACTGTAATAAAAGATCTGTAACTTCTACTGGAGAAAAAAATATTAACTCAAAAGTCACATTATCTTGCCAGCTGAGCCATCAGTGTCTTTGAACAGCTGAGACTGATAAAAGTGTGGCCCACTGAAAACAAATGAGAATGAGTTCTGAGCTTTGCACCTGGCAACTAATAAACTCTTTCACATGGTTTTGGGCCTCATGATTCCTGTTTCCTTTCTGAAAAATATTTTGAAAACTACAGATGAAAAGCCTATGTTCATTACACATTATATTGAAGCCTTATACTCCAAATTAAAATACAAAGTAAAAGTAAATTAGCGTCCAAATTCTTAGATATGTGATATGTCAAAGCCTCCACCTGCAAAAGCAACTAATACCCCTGGCTACATCCAACATAGCCAAGGCTTAGCCAGCAAGCGAGCCTTGTCCTGGCAGTCCCACCATGCCACCGCAGGGTGGGCTGGGGCAGCACTTGCAAAACGGCCTGGGACAATCAATCTCTGCCAAGGTTCTGCCTCAGTTTCTTCCAAACACAGAGACTTAGCCCAGCAGCTTGGCACAGCCCTCACGTCAGCCATGCCATACAAATGCCAAAGTGGGAGCCATGTCTGAGCTGTTTGTGAATTCTGGGCAGCTCAATTTGGTCGCTTTTTGCTGTGACTTCCCAGCGGTTTCAAAGAAAAGAATATCTGTGTAAGGTCATGCAAGCAGGATCAGACCTATTGACTGGTAAATCAATTGACACACAGTGTGTTTGAAGATCAACATTTCTCTAATGTCTATTGCAAAGTAAAAATATCTTTTCTTAATGACTCATTTTCCACACTAAAGAATGCCCGTGGGTGGAAGAACAGAGCTGAAGTAATTGTATATTTTTTCCTCCTGTCACTATTGTAACAGTTATAAACTCCAGCATGAACTAGAAATGAAGAAATCTACAGAGCTTGGCAAGGGCTTCCTGCCTCCTGTTCCAGTGCCCCCTTCCACTTCAAGTGGAGATGATAACATAATCCTTTTTGTTCTAGATGACAAAAAGTATGGGATATTAACACCTAGAATCAGGAGAAGTAGGTGATCCCAGTATCCTCACAGGGAAGGAGCAATTTTCATCCACTCAGAAGCTGGGCAGAAAACAGACCACAGCTTCTGGAACCAGTGTGCCTGAAACAGAAACAGCAGGAAGTGTGGGAAGATTTATCATAAAAGGAGATTTCCTTGCCTCCTCTTTCCCTTGAGCAAGTCGACTCATGGTTCCTCAGCAGCACAGGCACAGAGACTTTCCCAGCAAGTGGCAAAGCACACATCCTGGAGTGACTGTAACAAAACTCCAGTGGGTTGAAAGGGAATGACAGAAAGTGGGTTTGTCTGAAAGGTAGGAGGATAGGAGGAGCTAGTTTCAAGGGGTGGCTCATCAGGTGGTAAGCAGCAGCAGGCACCCCTTGCCCTCCAGTATAACACACTGCTTCAATACACCTCCAGTATCCCTTTCCTCCAGCAAAGAGATGGGGACCCTAGCCCACATCTCTTCTGCAACACAAAGCGTCACTCTGCCTCCCAAGCAGTGAGCATCCATTCTACCCTTATTCACATGTGCCACCCTGCCTGCTGTGGAAGGGAGAGGCCAAGGCCAATCGAGGGAGAGGCCAGTATCATAGAATTGTTAAGGTTGGAAAAGACCTCCAAGATCATGAAGTCCAGCCTTCTACCCAATACCTCCATGACCACTAGACCATGTCCCAAAGAGCCACATTCACCCGGTTTTTGAACACCTCTGGGGATGGTGACTCCACCACCTCCCTGGACAGCCTGTTCCAATGCTTGACTATATCCAACATGGCTTCACCAAGGGCAAATCATGCCTGACTAACCTGGTGGTCTTCTATGAGAAGGTCACAACATCAATAGACGGGGGAAGATCAACCGACGTCATTTACCTGGACCTGAACAAAGCCTTTGACACTGTCCCGCATAACATTCTGGTGTCCAAGCTGGTGAAATATGGATTTGATGGATGGACAATTCAGTGGATAAAGAACTGGCTTGATGGCCGCTCCCAAATAGTGGTTGTCAATGGGTCGGCATCCAAGTGGAGACCAGTGACAAGTGGAGTCCCTCAAGGATCAGTACTGGGACCAGTCTTGTTTAACATCTTCGTCAGCAACATGGACAGTGGCATTGAGCGCACCCTCAGCAAGTTTGCCGATGACACCAAGCTGTGTGGGGCGGCTGACACGATGGAGGGAAGGGATGCCATCCAGAGGGACCTTGACAGTCTGGAGAGGTGGGTCCATGCCAACCTCATGAAGTTCAACAAGGCCAAATGCAAGGTCCTCCATCAGGGTCGGAGCAATCCCAAGCACCAATATAGGCTGGGCAGTGACTGGCTTGAGAGCAGCCCTGAAGAAAAGGACTTGGGAGTGCTGGTGGATGAGAAACTCAACATAAGCCATCAGTGTGCTCTTGCAGCCCAGAAGAAAAGGACTTGGGAGTACTGGTGGATGAGAAACTCAACATGAGCCATCAGTGTGCTCTTGCAGCCCAGAAAGGCAATCGTATCCTGGGCTGCACCAAGAGAAGCATGGCCAGCAGGTCGAGGGAGGTGATTCTCCCCCTCTACTCCACTCTCATGAGACCTCACCTGAGTACTGCATCCAGCTCTGGAGCCCCTATTACTAGGATATGGATGTGCTGGAACGTGTCCAGAGAAGGGCCACGAGGATGATCAGAGGGCTGGAGCACCTCTCCTATGGGGACAGACTGAGAGAGTTGGGGTTGTTCAGTCTGGAAAAGAGAAGGCTCCGGGGAGACCTTATTGTGGCCTTCCAGTATCTGAAGGGGGCCTACAAGAAAGCTGGTGAGGGGCTTTTTAGGCTGTCGGGCAGTGATAGGACTAGAGGGAATGGATTAAAGCTAGAGATAGGTCGATTCAAGTTAGACATTAGGAAGAATTTCTTCACTATGAGGGTGGTGAGACACTGGAACAGGTTGCCCAGAGAGGTGGTGGAAGCCCCATCCTTGGAAGTTTTTAAGACCAGGCTGGATGGGGCTCTGAGCAACCTGATCTAGTGGGAGGTGTCCCTGCCATTGGCAGGGGGGTTGGAACTAGATGATCTTTAAGGTCCCTTCCAGCCCTGACAATTCTATGATTCTACTCTTTCAGTAAAGAAATTCTTCCTGATATCTAATCTGAACTTCTGTTGGTGCAACTTGTAGGCATTTCCTCTTGTCCTGTCATTAGTTAATAGGGAGAAGAGAGCAACGCTGGCCTCACTACAACCTCCTTTCGGGAGGGGGGGGGGGGGAGGGATGGTCAGGGGTGGTGGTGGTGTACACTTTCTTTGACCTTCCTTTTCTGGCTAACATACCTGTAGAAGCCCTTTTTATTATTCCTCGCGTCTCTTGCCAAGTTAATCTCCAGCCTTGCCTTGCCCTTCCTGACACCATTTCTTCACAACTGGGCAGCATCCCTATATTCTTCCCAGGGTTATCTGTCTCTGCTTCCACTGTCTGGGCATTTCCTTCTTGCACTTCATTTTGAACATCAGGTCTCAACTCAGCCATGTTAGTCTCTTGCCTTCATTGCCTGATTTCTTACACCTGCTGATCAAGAGCTCTTGAGCTCTATGGAAAGTGTCCTTAAAGATCTGACAGCTCATGATTTCTTTCTCCCTTTCAGCTTGGAGAGGTAAAACTAGAGTCAGCATCATGGCTCTAAAATCTATTTTCTATGGTGGAAATTGAGGGAGTGTGGTCAATGTAGTTAAATCCAGTTGGCTGCCAGTCATGAGTGGTGTCCCCCAGGGCTCAGTACTGGGGACACTCCTGTTTAATATCTTCATCAATGATTTGGATGAGGGGATAGAGTGCACCCTTGGTAAATTTGCAGATGACACCAAGCTAGGTGGAAGTGTCGATCTGCTTGAGGGTAGGGAAGCTCTGAAAAGGGTTCTAGAGAGGCTGGATCGCTGGGCCAAGGCCAATTTTATGAGATTCAATAAGGCCAAATGCTGCGTCCTGCACTTGAGCCACAACAACCCCCAGCAGCGCTACAGGCTTGGGGAGGAGTGACTAGAGAGCTGCCAGGCAGAGAAGGACCTGGGGGTGTTGATTGACAGCCGGTTGAACATGAGCCAGCAGTGTGCCCAGGTGGCCAAGAAAGACGATGGCATCCTGGCCTGGATCAGGAATAGTGTGGTCAGCAGGAGCAGGGAGGTGATCATTCCTCTGCACTCAGCTTTGGTGAGGCCGCACCTCAAATACTGTGTCCAGTTTTGGGCCCCTCTCTACAAGAAGGACATTGAGGTGCTGGAGAGGGTACAGAGGCGTGCTACAAAGCTAGCAAAGGGTTTGGAGCATGTGTCTTATGAGGAAAGGCTGAAGAATCTGGGTCTGTTTAGCCTTAAGAAAAGAAGGCTGAGGGGAGACCTTATTGCCCTCTACAACTACCTGAAGGGAAGCTGTAGCAAGGCGGGAGTTGGTCTGTTCTCCCTGGTGACAAGCGATAGAACAAGAGGAAATGGCCTGAAGTTGAACCAGAGGAGGTTCAGGCTGGATATTAGGAAGCATTTCTCTACAGAAAGGGTTGTCAGGCATTGGAATGGCCTGACCAGGGAGATGCTGGAGTCACCATCCCTGGAGGTGTTTAAGAGGCAGTGGGATGTTGTGCTTAGGGACATGGTTTAGTGTTTTTTGGTAGGGCTAGGAGTAAGGCTGGACTTGATGATCTTGAAGGTCTCTTCCAGCCCGAACTGTTCTATGATTCTATGGTTCTAAAGCGGTTTCAGTGAGTATGGAATTTCCACAGTCATAGCCTCTTTTTATCTTAACCTTTATTCCACTAATATTTCTTTATTTAGTTCATCTATGCTTCTGTTCAATTTATAAAATTATGCCTTTTCACAGCCTTTTGAATCTCAGTCACATGAGTAAGCCCAGCCTGCATTCATAAATATTACATTACTTAGGAGTTAATAGTGTTTTGTTCTTTGTTTACAAAAAAATCCGAGGCCACTGTTGTGTAGCATAGTGGCTAAGCCATTCAGTAGGTGTAGAATTCCACTGTTTCATAGTCAAGTCTTCAGTGAGTGCCTGTACAGCTCTGGGTGAGCAGAGTGGAGCAGCCATAAGGGTAGTTGGGAACCCTCCAGGTAGTGCGGCCCTCATCAGCCGTTCACCTGTCCCGTGTGTGCCATGTGTGGATGTGTCTGATCTGGAGAGAGACTCTGGGTTTGACCTTACCAGGGAGAACCTCTGGGATGCTACAAAATTTCACAAGAGGTCAAGGCATTTCCAGTGCGAGCTAGTTCGTACCATGGGCTGAGAGGCCACTTTGTTAGGAGATAGTTATATTCACAAAGATACTTTTTTTATTCCAAAATTACCTTATCAACTTATTTAGGAACAGCTGCTCCTGTACATTGTCTTAGTCTAGTATAATAACAAAATGTGGAAGTCATTGTGAGAACAAGCATATAAATGCAGTGTAAAATCCTATTGACTAGAAGCTAATTTGTGAAAAACTGAGAGTGATTGCACTTTTACAGAATTGTCCACTTAAGTAATTTAAATGAAAAGGAAAGTAAACTTTTATTTAGGTATATGAATGACTATTTTCTAGCCATATTTTTCATAAATCTTCAGGTATGTTGGGGGAGGGCAATCAGAATGAGGCAGAAAATGAGGCAGAAAAGTCACACTTTAAATGTAAGATTTCAGACTGCAGTGAAACACCTATGAGCATAAGTTGAATCTGCACCTTGGGGATTCCAGCAATACTACACGTAACAGATAAAATAAGGTAATTATTGCCTTGAGTGCATTACAGGGCAATCTTTATGTTTTGACAAATTCTTGAATGTATGAAGCAGTACCACACCTATAATATGCCACCCTCTAGGCTATGTTGTATTTGTCTTCAGTGATTTATCTCAAGCCTTTCCTTATTTGCTGGCTGTTAACCTAAAATACTTTTGAAAATTAACTAGGGCTTTCTTTTGTCATAAATAAGAACAGCCTGTGACCGTTATTGTTTTCTTGATTTATTTGTGCAATAAGCAAAGAGACAAAAATACATAGCAGCAATGGAGAGACAATTTGGGGAAATTAGTAGAAAAAAAGATTTAGCCTATTTAAGCAAGATCTACTGAAAGAATGTTTCAGTGCAGCAGACAGTCACCCACTGGGAATATTGATCCAATCTGTAAATGTCTATTTTATCACCGTTCTTATTTTACAGACAAGATTATCCTTTCTACAGTCTTGTCTGTTATAAGTACTTCTGGGATGAGGAAAATCTTAAAAAGCTCTAATGTAATGTAATTCTTTTCTTTCAGGGAATATGGAGCCATTGATGATGTAGATATTGATCTGCATATTGATGTTGGCTTTCTTGATGTAAGTATTCTAATCACAGTATTACATAATGAACATTAATACCCATTTAATTTTGCTACACATCACTCTGTAGACAATCACTGAGATGTTCCTTTTTCAGAGGCTTGATCTTCACAAGCAGCTGTCACATTACTGATTGCTACTCAGTGAAAAATTTTCCTTTTCTTTTTGTGATCACATTGTTAAAATGTTTTTTTAGGCTTTTGTTTACTGCATATGTATTTCCTTTCAAACATGCTTTGTGAATGGTAAATATTTTACCTGATATAAATGATTTTTTGTTTGTTTGTTTGTTTGGGGTTTTTTTGCTGTCCTAGAGATTAGTTAGGTGAAAGCACTTCATAGAGTCCTGGAGGGAAGAAGACCTTGGCTGGAGCTTTCCTGTGTGCTTCTCAACATCTGCAGCTGATTAGGGAGAGGCTTGAGTGGCAAAAGAGACAGGACAGTGGTGCTGTCAACTGGCAGCATTCCTTCTTAACAGTTATGCTGTCATTAACTCCACACTTCCTCATCTCATCTGTGTAGTAACTTCCTGTCCTCTAGATGCAGAATGAAAATTAGCACTTTTTAGGGGCATCATTACCTTTTGCATAGATATGTCACATTCTTAGGTCAGCACAGCACATAAGTTCTCAGGCTCTTCTAAAATTTAAGAAAATCTGATCATACAGTGATTTATTTTAATCAGATGGAGCAAACCTTTCCTTTGCCCTATGTTATGGGACGGGTTTCCTTTCCACTTTTATTTGTTCCTTTGCTTCTCTACTTTGAAGCAGTATCTCTTGATAGATGGGAACAGCTTTGCCTGCACTGTAGATGTAGTGTTGTGTAGAAATCTGTGCTCAGTTTAAATGAGCATACTCAAGAACTGGAAGCAGTCTAGCACTGCTCTTAGGGGCATCAGAAGACAATATTTTCTCCTAAGTCTCAAGTTTAAAGTTGGAGTAGATATTCCATGACTGGGTAACTGGATGGATGGTGTTTATAACAACCCTAAGGTAGACTGACAAAATGCGACAGTTCCTCATGATGGCTAATGGTGTCTGTTGTTTTCTTTTTATCCTGAACTAGGAAGAAATTGCTGTGGCTTGGGATGTAATTCGCACAGAGCCTATAATAGTGAGATTACACTGTTCACTTACGCAGTACTTAAATGGTCCAGGTTAGTCCCCTGTGTATTCTTCATGTGCCTCGTATGGTGTCTCAGTCTGAGCCATGTACTAGGAGATAGATACTCATTCACTGACAAATCTCAGACTCTGCATGTGCTTAAATCTACTGCTGAGATCAGTCCTACTGATTTGAAATTATTATTTGAAATATTTTCATGGCTTGGCCCTCAATAATGATGAGGGCATCTAGTTTAAACTTTCATAGGTTGAGTTGTGGAAGTTGTTTTCTTGATATCCTTTGAAATGCAGCTGCTTCCCCTAGGAACCAGGGGTTAAGGAATAAAGATCAACAGTTTCTAATGTGTGATTTCCTCATTTTGGAAATCAGAGATCATCTTCACAGATGCAGATATCACTGATAAGGTGTACATACACAGATCTGTGCAGCACATTAATCTTGGGAGGGGACATGTCTGGGACAGATGACCAAAACTGACCAAAGGGATATTCCATACCATATGACGTCAGATTAACAATAAAAGCTAGGAAAAGGGGGGGGGGGGGGGGGGGGGGGCATCGGCTTTTCCTCCAGAGCAACTGCTACGCATTTGGAGCTCTGCTTCCCAAAAAGAGACCAGACATTGCCTGCTGATGGGAAGTCGAGAATAAATCTTTGGTTTGTTTTGTTTTGTTTTGCTTCCATGCGCAGCCTTGCTTTTCTTTTTCATTAAACTGCCTTTGTCTTAACCCATGAGTTTCATCTTATTTTCTTCCCCTTGGTCCAGCTGAGAAGGGGGGAGGGAAGTGATAGAGCAGCTTGGTGGTCACCTGGCATCCAGACAAGGTCAAACCACCACAGCCCTTTTTGGCGCCCAAGGTGGGGCACGACAACGGCAGTATAACATAAAGTACGCTATAGCTTAGTAGTTATTAAGTGGCAAGCTCCTGTGCAGATCACAGAGTTTGGTGGCTACGCTGCTTACACTGATTATATCGCTATTTTGCTAAGCTTGGGAACATGCTAATACAAACAATAGCTACATGTTTTGCATTGGCATTGATCGTTTTGCTGTGCTGGGAGAGTTATTTTGTGGGAAGGATGAAGGAACTTGGGAACATGCTGACACACATAGTGGCTATGTGCTTTGTGCTGGCTTTGGTGGTGTTACTGTGCTGGGGGAGCTCTGGCGTGGAGATGATGAGGGAATACAACTGCCTCTCCCTACCAGCGATTGATGTGAGTGGATTTATTGTGTAGGCTCCCTAGTTCCTTGTTCACCCTTCTGTGAGTTGTTTCATATTGTTTATTAATACTGGTGGCACACTGTGGGTTGCGTGGAGCCTGGTCTCATCTTGGTGTAAAACAAGACAACTTCTGGGTGTGCCAACACCAAAATGTGCCCTGAGGCAGCCTGTCCTGGGTGGCAGGGTGTGTGGAAGGATTTGGGCACATTCCTAGGAATTCCTAGGTTATGACCTCCCAAAACCTGGGACGTGGGAGATTGGAGGAGGAAATAAGTGAACTCAAACAGGAGGAGGAAACTACCCAGTCCCTGACATCATCAGAACTTCAAGACACGCGGAAGGACTACTGCCACCAGCCAGGTGAGAGGATTGCGGCCGGGCTGCTTTGATGCTGGGATAACGAGGCTGACACTCAGGAACCGGAGGTTAGGGAAGCCCAAGGAAGCTGGGCTCCCTTGCTCGAGATTGGGGATTGAGAACCGAGAGAGGAATTGGAAAAGATACAGCAATTTGCAGTCTCTGGAGACAGCTCCTTTCCAGCGTGAAGGCAAGGTACTCATACAAGACTTTATGAGTTCCAGCTTCCCAGGAATGTGGACTACCGCAGATGAAGGTACCCAGTACCTGAGAGAATTAGCAGTGATGGAAGTCATCTACAGTGATCTAGAGGATGATAAGCACCCCAGAGATACAGAGGATGTCCCGTGCACACAGGCCATGTGGAGAAAGATGACCAAAGATGCCCCAGCGTCATATTCTGCCAGCTTGGTGGCGATGTACTACCCGGAAATGGCCATGCAAAAGGTCTCTGGTTTGGACACACCAACTGAGGAGGCAGTGTCTTCTTGGCTCCAAAACATTGAAGAAAGTCTTGGAAATAAGTCTTCTCCTGCCCCATTAAAGAGGGAAAGGGAGGCCCAGGCGCATGCCATGTGGTACACTCTGGTTCTTCCTGCATGACAAGGGGGAGGACATGAGGAAGTAGGATGGTGAACCTGACAGGCTGAAACAAACTCTACAACCCTTGAAAGGTTATAAAGCAGGTATGTTTATTGCAGTGCCGGGTGCAAGGGGGATCGCTCCTCCGAACTTGCACACAGAGGTGTCAAGCAAGCAGGCATTTATTACACTAAATCATGCTTATTCAACAGCATTAACTACATATTCATTATATGGTGTTGGATTATTATAATCTATGTTTTCCTTGAGCGTAGAGCAAGCCTCTCTCCTTCCAAATAGCTCCGTGAACATGGACAACTCCAAAGGCATATTTGGAATCTGTCCATATGTTTATCTTTCTTCCTTTTGCTAGTTCCAGGACTCTAGTGAGAACAATTATTTCAGCCTTTTGGCCCACTGTCGCAGCAGGTTGAGACTCGATTACCTTGTCCGTTGTTGTTACTGCATATCCAGCCTTACAGTTCCCTTGTCAGATGAAACTGCTTCTGTTCTGTGAACCAGGATTCTTCTGCTTCTTGCAGTGGCTCCTCTGTTAGATCTGTTCTACTGGAATATACCATTTCCATGGTCTCCAGTCAGTCATGCACCAGTGGTTCAAATGTCAATCCTCTGAGGAAAGAAGCTGGATTCACAATATTAGTTACTTCAATCTTAACATCATCAGATTCAACCAGAATGGCCTGATATTTCAAAACATGGGATGGGGATAGACAATGATTTCCTTTTTGTTCCAATACTGAGGATACTGCATGGGACGCAAACTGTTATTTGTTGTTCCACAGTGAATTTTTGTGCCACCTGTATGTTCAGTATCACAACAGCCACCGCCCGTATGCATCCGGGCCAACATTTGCTAACTTCATCCAATTGCTTGGAGAAGTAGGCTACAGCCCTTTTGCACAGTCCCAACCTTTGGGCCAGTACCCCTAATGTCTTATAACTTGTCTCTCATACGAAAACAGACAAAATGGCTTGGTGACCTCTGGGAGTCCTAAAGCTGGAGCCTCTATTGTCTCCTTTTTCAATTGCTTAAATGCACTCTTGCCTCTGGAGTCCAAGCTAATTCAGGGGAGGCTTCTTTGATCAGTTCATAGAGAGGTTTTACTAAAATCCCATAGGTATGTATCCCTAATTGACACCAACCTGTCATTCCCAGAAATGTGTGGACATCATTTACCATTTGAAGTTCAGGTGTCCTGCAGACTGCTTCCTTCGGTTCCTTCCCTGGTTCCCGAAGTCCTCCTGAAAATTCATATCCTAGGTAGGTAACTTGTTTCTTCACAATCTGGGCTTTCTGTTGAGAGACTCGATATCCACTTAGTCCAAGAATGTTTAGCAAGCTTACAGTCCACCTAAAGCATTCTCCTTTGGTTTTGGTTGCAATAAGAAGATTGTCAACATATTGCAGGGTTCTGTCTTCTGACAGATGTTCCCAGGTTACTAACTCCTGGGCCAAGTTGGTTGCCAAGTAATGTAGGGCTATTTTTGAATCCCTGGGGTAACACTGTCCAGGTGAGTTGCGTTTTCCTCCCTGTCTCTGGTTTCTCCCATTCAAAAGGAGATATTTTTTGATTCTCTTCTGCTAATGTTATACAGAAGGCATTCTTCAAATCTAAGACAGTAAACCAAATTTGATCTTCCCTGACCTTTGTCAGTAAGGTATATGGATTGGCTTTACCCTAACTGAGCTAGGCTTTAATTTAACTGTTGCTGGTTTATCATTTTTAGCTCATCCAGGTATCTCAGAAGCCCACATTCCTGGGAATATCTGGTCCAGTATTTCTTGAGAAATTAAATTCCGTTTTTCAGTTTGGATTAGTGACAAACTTAAAGTCCGAATTAATTGATCTTCTAAAATTTTAACTTCCACTCCTGTGGGTTTAAATTCCATTTTAACTTCCAATTGTTCAAGCAAATCCTGCACTAACAAGGGTTTAGGGACATTTGGCAAATACAGAAATCAGTGTTTTCCAATTTGTTTTCCCTATTTAAACCTGAGTGGTTTCAAAAAATATGCTTTTTCCGGTTGGCCAATAGCTCTCATAACACTTACCCAATTCTTATCTAAAGGTGTTAATTCTTGATTTCAAACAGAAAAAAAAGGCTCCTGTATCAACTACAAATTCTACTTCCTTTCCTTTTTCCCCAGCTTTATTTTAACCAGTGGATCCACTCGGGTAGATGCCCCAGGCCCCGTCAATCTGCTTCTGCAGTCAGAGCCTGCCTGTGTTTTGGGCATTTGGTTTTCCAATGTCCGTCCTCGTTACAATATGCACACTGAGTTACACCCAATGTGCCTCTCCTTCCTCCTACAGAATTTCCTAGTCCCATCCTCAGCAGGTCCCACAGATGAACAGAGAAGGTCCCATCGGGGTCACCAAATTGACGTACGGAAACAAACTCTACAACCTGTGAAAGGTTATAAAACAGGTATGTTTATTGCAGTGCCGGGTGCAAGGGGGATCACTCCTCCCAACTTGCACACTGAGGTGTCAAGCGAGCAGGCATTTATTACACTAAATCATGCTTATTCAACAGCGTTAACTACATATTCTTTATATGGTGTTGGATTATTATAATCAGTTCCAGGAACTCATTATCATAGGTCTCCTCCTTTTGGCGCTTGTGCACTGCTGTCTGGTGGTCGTGGGCCAGGATCTTCTGGAGGAAGGCCCCCAGTCTTCCTCGTGGTGTACTTTTCACCTTTTGTCTCAGAATGCAGAGTTGCACTGAGTCAGCGACCACAGAACTGGTGTGATGTATGATCTGGCTTATCTCGGGAGGCTCTTCGTTGTTCCTTCCTGACTTAGAGTTAGTTCCCCTTATCTACAAGGACCAAGGCTACGCAAGACAAGCTACAGCTTACAAGGCTACAAAGTTAAGAATTATGAGAACATTTATGACTCAAACCCACCTTTAAGCTGGAAGCCTGTATACATGAACTGAGACGGAGGACAGCTGTCAAAAAGAGGCCACCCAAGAATGCTGTTAGTGTAGTTAATATAGAAACCCAAGAAGGTAATCAGCACTCTCACAGAGTTGGGAAGACTAAGATGACTTCCCTTGATCCTGAAGGGTGGACTTCTGGACTGGCACAGCAAGGGTCAGACAGTCAATATTCTGACCAGGAATAGAGGGGCCCTGCCTCTGGCCAAGAGGAGGAAAGGGACAACCATGTGTATTGGACTGTGTGGATTCAATGGCCTGGCACATTGAACCCACAGTAGTACAAAACTTTGGTAGACACTGATGCACTGGTGTATGCTGTTACCATCAGAGTATAGAAGCACAGAACCTATCTGGATCTCTGGAGTGACAGGGGAATGCTAAGAATTATCTGTACTGGAGGCTGACGTGAGCTTAACCGGGGACAAGTGGGAAAAGCATCCCATTGTGACTGGCCCGGAGGCCCTTTGCATCCTTGGCATAGTCTACCTCAAGAAGGGTACTTCGGTGACCCAAAGGGATACCGATGGGCTTTTGGTGAAGCTGCTGTGAATGCAGAGATGATTAAACAGCTATCTACCCTGCCTGGCCTCTCGGAATATCCCTTTGCTCTGGGACTACTACAAGTTGAAGAACAACAGGTGCCAGTTACTATGAGGATAGTGCACCGAGGGCAATACCGCATGAACCAAGACTCTCTGGCTCCCATCCATGAGGTGATTCGTCAACTGGAGAGCCAGGGTGTCCTCAGTAAAACCCACTCACCTTTTAATAGCCCCATATGGCCAGTGAAAAAGTCTGATGGAGTTTGGAGGTTAACAGTAGACAATCGTGGCCTGAACGCAGTGACGCCACCACTGAGCGCTGATGTACAAGATATGGTAGAGCTACAGTACAAACTGGAGTCTAAGGCAGCCAAGTGGTACGCTACAATTGACATTGCCAATGCATTTTTTTTCAATTCAATTGGCAGAAGAATGCAGGCCACAGTTTGCTTTCACATGGAGGGGTGCCCAGTACACCTGGAATCAACTGTCCCAGGGGTGGAAGCACATCCATACCACTTGTCATGGACTAATTAGAACTGCACTGGAAAACAGTGATGCCTCTGAACATCTACAATACATTGACGACTTCATTGTATGGGGTAACAAGGCAGAGGTAGTGTTTGAGAAAAGGATAAGAGTAATTCAGATTCTTCTGAGAGCTGGATTTGCCAGAAAGAAAAGCAAGATCAAGGGACCTGCATGAGAGATTCAGTTCTTGCAAATAAAGTGGCAGGATGGACACTGTCATGTGCCTATGAATGTTGTCAAGAAGATAGCAACTACATCCCCACCGTCAAACAAGAAGGAAACACAAGCTTTCCTGGGCCTTGTGGGGTTCTGGAGAATGTACATTCCAGGTTGCAGTCAGCTTCTGAGACCTCTCTACCAAGTAACCCGAAAGAAGAACCGTTTTGAGTGGGGCCCTGAGCAACAAGAAGACACTGAGCACATCAAACAGGAGATAGCTCGTGCAGTAGCTCTTGGGCCTGTTTGGATAGGACCATCTGTGTAAAATGTACTCTACACGGCAGCTGGGGAGCATGGTCTCACCTGGACCTCTGGCAGAGAACATCAGGAGAAACTCAAGGTCAACCATTAGGGTTTTGGAGCTGGGGGTATAGGCAATCAGAAGCCCACTACACCCCGACTGAAAAAGAGATACTTGCAGCATATGAGGGGATTCAAGCCCCTTCAGAAGTTGTTGGTACAGAGGCAGATCTCCTCTTGGCACCACAATTACCTGTGCTTCAGTAGATGTTCAAGGGAAACATACCCTCTACACATCTCGCAAGCAGTGCTACATGGAGCAAATAGATAGCGCTGATCATGCAACGAGCTCGACTGGGGAAACCCAACCATCCAGGTATCCCAGAAGAGATCATCGACTGTCCAGAAGGCAGAGATTTTGGAGCACCGCTTGAGGAGGTGACTCGTGCCTAAGTGGTGCCACCATATAACAAGTTACCAGAAGCGTTATGCTTTGTTTATTGATGGATCCTGTCGTGTGGTAGGAAATCATCGGAAGTGGAAAGCTGCTGTGTGGAGTCCCACAAGACAAGTCGTTGAGGCCACTGAAGAAGGAGGATAGTCAAGTCAATTTGCAGAAGTGAAGGTGTTCCAACTAGCCCTAGAAATTTCTGAATGAGAGAAGCAGCCAATGCTCTATCTCTACACTGACTCCTGGATGGTGGCTAATGCCTTGTGGGTGTGGCTGCAAGGGCAGTTGGCAGAGCAAAGTTAAACACATCTAGGCTGCTGCACTGTAGCAGGACATCGCTGCCCAAGCGGAAAACGTGTCTCTAAAGGTACATCATGTAGATGCTCACGTGCCCAAAAGCTGTGCCAGTGAAGAACATTGAAACAATGACAACAGGACACATTTCCAAATCAACCTTATAAACTCCTGGGCAAAGAAACATGGCATAGAGTGGGTGTATCACATCCCATATCACCCACAAGCCTCTGGAAAGATTGAAAGATATAATGGACTGATAAAGACTATGTTGAGAGCATTGGCCCATGGGGGATGGAAGCACTGGGATATAAATTTAGCAGAAGCCACTTGGCTGGTTAATAGCAGAGGATCTGTTAACCGTCCTGGTCCTGCCCAAACAAAACCCCTACACAAAGTGGGAGGAGATAAGGTCCCTGTAGTACAAACAGGGAAGTGGCTGGGGAAGGCAGTGTGGATTGTTCCTCCCTTGGGAAAGGGCAAACCCGTTCATGGAATTGTCTTTGCTCAAGAACCTGGGTGTACTTGGTGGGTAATGCGGGAGGATGGGGAGACCCGGTGTGTACCTCAAGGAGACTTAACCTTAGGGGAAGAGTAAGCTGTGATGTGAATTGTATGTTGCAGGAAGTGCAGTGAAGAGTGGATTTTGCACTGGATCAGTGTAATGATGACCCAAACCTAGCGGGTGTTGGTGCCCAAGAATCAAACATACTGCTTCTCCTGCACCGAACATCCATCCTGACAGATGTGGCTCAAGTCATCACCTGTTTGTGAACATCTGGAGGAGTGGAGAAAACCCATGTTAACAGGGGAATAATATCTATTTGTTAAAGGATGGGGCATAGTACTTAATGAGAATGTATTAATATGTATGTTGGGTATAAAGATGGTTTAGAGTACGTAAATTAAGAGGCAATGAAAAAGCTGACTTTGGGCAGCAGTCTGCAGCTAGGTTGGATTATGTACAACAAGGAACTGAACTCTGGAACTGCACAGACTCTGCACTCACACTTTTCCAAATGTTTCACCCATTTTCACCTTGAATTTGCATCTTCTGACTTAAATTTTCAGACCTGGATATCTGTACATGACAGACCATCTTGGCTATGAAGACATTTTCCCCATCTCGTCCTAAAACTATAATGAAAACTTTTCAGACATAGCAAGGGATGTCAAAGCCCCCAAGGAAATAACTAGCATGGCATGAACTGTGAAATTCTCTTCTTGCAAATCATGGAAAAGATAAGCACTGAAATGTCAAGTCCTAAGGTATACATCCACAAAGACTTAAAGTACCAACTGCATATGTAGTTCAAGGAAAAAAAAAAAAAGTTGAACAAGTAAGAGAAAAACAAAATTAAAAAAAAAAGAAAACACAATGATGTTTGCTAGGCAGATAAATGGACTACCTTATAATTTTCTCACTAGTCACAGCAGGCAAATATGCACAGTTCATATGTGGGAGCAGCGATCATCCGGTGCTGAAACTGCAACTACTCTTTCTGCCTGAACTTCAGATATCATAATGATGGCAAGCTTTGACAGTTAGGATTTAATATTGATAAAGCACCATGAACTAATTAATCTCAGAATACTACTATGAAATAAAGTAACATTATTCCCATGCAATATTGGTGAAATTGATGTATCAAAAGAGTTGATAGTTAAAACACTGGTTTCTGGCTTTCAGGCATGTACTATAGACTTACTTTCATAAGCAGAAAATAAGAATTTCTGCAACAAACTGAACTCGCCACACTGATCATTTGTTCTGTGACCATAGAAAGATTAAGGATGACAGCTGAGAGGCACAAAAAAAGAAAAATAACATTTTTCAATTTTTGCCAACATAGTTGGATACTACAGAACAGGAACTCTTTGGTGCTTAAAAAATATTAACCTTTCTGACAAATTGCTATTGTAACATCACTGTGTGAACAGCTATGCATATGGGAAAAAGTAGTCTTTCAAAAAAAAATCTTCTATGCTCATCAGATTAATTTTGGCAACATACTATGAGGTCCTACCCATATAGTAGTCCCTCTGAAACTGATAGTTTTCTTCTCCAAAACTATGTTCAGCACACAGAGGTATCATCTCCCCTGACAAGTATGTCAGCCTTTCCTTCTGCCCTCACACACATAAGACCTGTGTGATTCTGTGCGGGGTTTGCTGTGTGGGATGACAACAACTGCAGCTAGAGGAGAAGAATGCTACATAATGTGCTAGGTGCATTTGTTCCCCCTCAAGTTTCAAGTCTCCACCAAGGCACAAAAAACCCAAAGAAAGCCAAGACAGCAGAAAGCAAGTGCAAGAGAGAAGGACTTAGAACAAAAGAGTATCTGCATTGGGCATCTGAAGCCTGTATTTCTGCAGATTAAAAAATGAATGTACAACTGAAAGCATGACAAAAATTTTACAGCAGTGTTCAAACGCCTTAGTTAAGAACAATCAATACAGAGAAAAGGAGATAGCACCTTGAAAATTCTGTATGAAATGAAAATGCCTTGTCTTGAAAATGCCCAGGAGTCTATGAGGCTGTTTTGGAAATGAGTTCCATTGTCTGACTTGATTCTTTCTGGGATGCCGTGTCACCGTAATACTTTCTTTTCAAGGCCCAGGATGGTATTCCAGGAAGTGGCATGGGGCACTGGATATGTTTCCAGCCATCCAGTGGTTGCTTGCTCCATTGTAAGCACATAGCGCTTGCCCTGGCAAGTTTGTGGGAGTGTGATATAGTCAATCTGCCAGGCCTCTCCATATTTATATTTCAGCCACTGTCCTCCATACCCCTGGGGCTTTATCCGCTTAGCTTGCTTGATCTCAGCACATGTTTCACATGCATGAATGACCTCTGCAATAGTGTCCATGGTGAGGTCCACTCCTTGATCTCAAGCCCATCTATATGTTGCATCTTGTCTTTGATGACCCAAGGTGTCATGGGTCCACTGAGCTGTAAGTAATTCGACCTTACACTGCCAGTGCAAATCCACCTGAGCCACTCTGATCTTGGCAGCCTGATCCACCCACTGGTTGTTCTGATGTTCTTCAGTGACCCGACTCTTGGGTACATAGGCATCCACATGATGTACCTTCACAACCAGGTTCTCTACCTGAGCAGCAATGTCTTGCCACAGCCCAGTAGCCCAGATGGGTTTGCCTCTGTGCTTCCAGTTGCTCTGCTTCCATTGCTGCAACCACCCCAACAGGGTATTTGCCACCATCCATGAGTCGGTACAGAGATGGAACATGGGCCACTTTTTTTTGCTCATCAATATCTACAGCCAGTTGAATGG
This sequence comes from Todiramphus chloris collaris, assembly GCA_025345505.1. Classification (NCBI taxonomy): domain Eukaryota; kingdom Metazoa; phylum Chordata; class Aves; order Coraciiformes; family Alcedinidae; genus Todiramphus; species Todiramphus chloris. The sequence continues at coordinate 6,845 of JANVCC010008795.1, read as the reverse complement.
CTTTCACCTCTGAAAACTGACTCCTGTCACCTTCTTCTTCAGCAGCTTTGGCAACGCGTCGTGTGGGAATCCACACAGCAGCCTTCCACCATCAATGTTTTCCCACAATGCAGCAGGACCCATCAATGACCAGGGCGTATCACTTCTCATCTGGTAGTTTGTTATTTTTATAAGTTATGTTGTCTGACAAGTCTAACTATAAAATATATTCTGTTCATTCAAGTAAGCGTTTAATTACATCGGTCATTATTTTTATTGCTTTACGTTGGTCGTCTTGTTCAGTATTTTATTACTTCAATCTTTTTTGTAAATATGCAGATCTTAAAATATGTATTTGCCATAGCAGGTAGCAGTATTTTTATTCAGAATATATCTATCAAAATGTAATTTTAAAAATAAAGTGCAGCAAATAAGAGAGGGTGAAGCATGAAGAGCAGCGTACAGTAGAAAATGATCTACTGAAATGAGAAATAACAAGATATCTTCCGTACCATTGACAAGTTTGAAACAGGAAGCTTAGTTCCCAGTCCTGCAATTGACAGTTGTGGGAGTGCCTGAGTCCTGAGAAACTCAAGATCGGGTCCAGAGGCAAGTTCGCTGCTACTGGTTTTATGAGCTCAACTGCTGTTGCAGCCATGTTTCTTTATTTACCAGGAAAGGACAATTAGAGCCACCACATTTTGTGTTAACAAACCCCTTTCTCCATGTATTCCTCTTCCACTTATTTATGTTGGTTTGAGACTACTAGACCATAACTTTATGCTACATATTTTTCTCCTATAGTACTTTGTTCATTGATAAAAGAAACAGAAATGCAGTATACTCCAAAGCACAATGCGATGTATACATACCACATTGTAGTTGTTTCATATCCTTATTTTAGATAGTCATTCTTCTAGTTAATATCTTATCTCATTATTGTACTTGTGGGCAGTTTCTACCACGTGCCTTAGAAACCTGTCATATATTAGGATGAATCAGCCTTTGGAGGTCCTGGGCTGTTTCCTATGGTTGTGGAGCTTAGACAACAGTTGTAGTCTAGATGTCAGATATTAAGATTCCTGATCTAGGTATGATGATTCTAATTGAAAATATTCTTCCCATCTACCATGTGTCCTAAATTTGACGATCTGAAGACGTTACTACTTCTAATCAAGTAATTTATTCCTTTCAAAAAATGAATCATTTTATCTTTAAAAAATGAGATTATATTTTAGTACTTACATTAGAGAAATATGGTGGTTTGACCTTGGCTGGATGCTAGGTGCACACCAAGCTGCTCTATCACTTCCTCCCCCCCCTTCAGCTGGATCAGGGGGAAGAAAATAAGATGAAACTCGTGGGTTAAAACAAAAGCAGTTTAATGAAAAGGGAAGTAAAGGCCACAGGTGGAAGCAAATGAAAACAAAGATTTATTCTCTACTTTTTTGTTTTCATTATTTTTTATTTTACTGTAGTCATATTGTGGTTTAACTCCATCTTGGTACCTAAGCACCACACAGCCACTCACACACTCCCCCCACAGTGGGATGGGAGAGAGAATCAGAAAAGTGAGAAAACTCATGAGTTGAGATAAAGACTGTTTAATAAGTAAAGCAAAAGCTGCACATGCAAGCAAAGCAAAATAAGGAATTCATTCACTACTTCCCATCATCAGGCAGATGTTCAGTCATCTCCAGGAAAGCAGGGCTCCATCATGCTTAACAGTTACTTGGGAAGACAAAATGCCATCACTCCGAACATCCTTCTTCCCCCAGCTTTATATGCTAAGCATGACATCACATGGTATGGAATACCCTTTGGTCAGTTGGGGTCAGCTGTCCCTACTGTGTGTCCTCCCAATTTTTTGTGCACTTCCAGCCTACTTGCTGGTGGGGTGCTGTGAGAAACAAAAAAAGCCTTGTCCCTGTGTGATCGCTGCTCAGCAATAACAAAAACATCCCTGTGTTATCAATGCTGTTTTCAGCACAAAGCCAAAATATTTCCCCATACTAGCTATTATGAAGAAAAGTAACTTGAAAAGAAAAGCACAAGTCATTACTTCCTTATGTAATACAGAGTATAAAGTTTATTCATGCTTGTAATATGTCTTGGCTGTTGTCCCGCCTCAAGGAAATGAGAGTCTCTCAACAAGTGTTGGATTCCATCTGCCACTTCTATCTAGTAAATGTTATTAAAGGATTTTAGTAATACCAGGAGCTAATTTCCATCCTTCACTCTTTACACTTTCAATTTTCTGACAGATAAATATGGATATACCAATGTTAGGATGAATCTTGAGGAAAATTCAGGGTAATCCTTGGACACTGGAATACATACATCAGGCACTTAGATGACAATTATGAATCCTGTATTAAAATACCCTCAGAAAGAAAAACCCTGATGTTAGTTAATTCAGTTTATTCCACTCTGGATTTTCTTCATAGTCACAGGAACTACAGTGCATAAAAACTACTTACTTGGAAGAAAGTTTAAGAGATTAGATGAGATTAATTACCAGTCCAGATACATTTAATCTGATGCTGCTCTCTAGAACTTCTGTAAATAAATAAATAAAGTAAAAGACACTTTCATGTAATTAAAGTTAGTAGGAAGAAATACATCTTTGGGAATTCAATTTCTAAAATATTAATTTGTAAAATTACAAATTATATTGGCTAATATTCCAAAAAGGATCATTCATTTCTTCATAGACTTAGATGACATCTGCTTTCACTATTGCTTCAGTGGCATTGACTATAGTAAAGGTCCAGATAGAACAGGGTCTTTAATTATGACTTATATGGTCATGAGTTCTTGATTATTGCTTTAAGTTCATATATTAACAATATCTCCTTTTTCCATAGTGCCAACTGTGGATGTCTTTCAGATCTCTACTAAGGAAAGATTTGGTCTGGGACATCAGCTGAAAAAGTAAGTCTGAAAAAGTGTAAACCCCTGTTTTTAAGTAAATATTGCACTCTTTTTAGTTTCCAGACCATACAAAGTAGCATAAAATTCACAGGTTGTCAGGTTAGTTGGATAAAAGTGTTTTGAACTTGTTTTTCCTTAAATAAAAAATAACAGATTTTGCGTTTTTAAGTTCAGATTTGACAGTTGTTGGAGAGAATTTGATTTGTGATGCCGGATGGGGTTTTCTGTCAATTTACTGCCTTTTAGGAAGTAAGCTATAAAAGTTCAAAACTACTGTACCTAGGAGTGTTCAATTTCATGTTTTTTCTTAAGATTGTGAAGTAGGAATCTTTTTTTAGCATCATGTATACCCTAAGGTGAATATGCTTTCATGGTGGCTTTTAGGATGTTCCACAGTAATTAGGCCATCCATGTTTTGAGGATAAGAGGGAAGAATAGTTGAAATAATTAGCAGAGACCATTTTGTTATGAGTGCAACCCACTTTCTCCATGTTGTATCAGATGCATGACCCGCTGTAGTGGGTCTGGATGAGCTGCTTTTCCCCATCCAGCCCTCATGTTGCAGCACTGGGAGCTGGAGGGTGTTGATAACACACTCGTGTTATGACTGTTCTCGTATAAATCTGTTCTCGCCCCTGCCTAATCCATTTTTGTCTCCACTGGACACCCTGTCACCTGCACCGACTACGCCAACAGCGCCTATAGAGAAAGTCGAGGATAAGTGGGGTGCAAGTGAAGCGGGAAATTGTCCCTCGGAGTGTGTTCACTGTAACCCACAATGCCCGGGCATGGGTATGGAAGCACCTCCAAACCAGACCCCTCTGGTAAAACCTCCTGAGCGTAATAAGGTCCCTCCGACACCAGCACCAAGAGGCATTCCTAAGATCTTGCCCTCCCCACCTGACCCTGCAATAGATTATTCACAGCTGCCGGAGGACAGTGATGACGAGTGGGACAAGCCCCCAATAACAATATATGGTAAAGGCAAAAGCGAGTGGGGGGGCAATGTATGGGCTGTGATCCTAGTGAGTGGTGGAGGAATGTATATGAGGGAGCTCTGAGGGAAGGAATAACTGATGTGCCGTTTGCATTCCCAGTTACAGTAGTGCAGGGGGGGCGAACCAGTGGGCACCTTTTCATTGGGACTTAATCAAGGAGGTTCATAAATCGGTTTTGAATTACGGGTTGCAAGCACTCTTTATGCAAGCTGTGTTAGATAATATTTTTGGTGGTCAGATTTTGACACCCTGGGATTGTCGGCAGATGATTCATATGCTCTTAACACCAACTCAGAGACTGTTGTGGCAAGATAGATGGTATAAGTTGTGCATGCAAGAGTCACTAAAAAATATTGAAAGAAAGCAGGGAGACCTGCTATGTTTGATAACGTTTGAGCAAATGACTGGTCAAGGTCAATTTGTGAATGTACAATTACAGTCTCGCCTACCTACAGAGGCTTTACAGCTAATAGGGCGCTTGGCGCTGTCGCCTCGCGTGTTGACACAAATGAAGGTGAGCAGCCAGGCAGCATGGCAAGCCTCTGTGCCAGAACTGCAGGGAGTGCCAGAGTGGACGTGGAAACAGCAGTACAGTAACGCTGTGGGACACAGAGGTCCAGTGTGGTCCAGAACTCGTCCCCACTGTGTCTCCTGCTTCTCCTTCTACCCCTGCTGTCTCCCGGAAATCCTGCTGGGCACCGGGATCAGCTGCCCAGGGGGGTTCGTAGAGCGGGCTTTTCGTGGGCCATTGCCACGTGAGGACTGAGCTGGCTCCGGAGCGCCCCTGCTGGCGCTGCGAGATCATCGCGCCCTCCATGCTTGCCAGGAGCCGCCAGAGCCCCTGCCGGCTGTGAGTGGAACTGCACCAAAGGGAAAAGTGCTTACAGCCGCCCGAGAGGTTGGCACTGGGTTCCTGGTTCTGTTTGTTGTTACTACCATAGTTATTGTTGTTTGTTTGCCTTATAATATATATATTTAGTAAAGAATGGTTATTCCTATTCCTGATATCTTTGCCTGAAAGCCCCTTAATTTCAAAATTATAAGCATTTGGAAGGGAGGGGGTTGCATTTTCCATTCCAAGGGGGTTCCTGCCTTCCTTGGCAGACACCTGTCTTTCAAACAAAGACATGTGCAGATACCTCGGGCCTTAACAAATGAAAGGGGGGAGAGTGGATTCGGCTCAACTGGACAGACAGAGATTTTTTTTTATCTTAGGTATCAGTCAGTGAAAGCCAACAATGAAAATAAAGTTTATTCATCCTCACAGTCACAGCCAGCCAAAAGTTTGGATACATGACATGCTAGTGGACACTGGAGCAGCTGTGACAATACTTAGCCAACATACCTGGCCACCAACCTGGCCTCTTACCAATCCCACTGATGGACTGATGGGGGTGGGAGGAATTTCTATGACACAGCAAAGCGCGGTGGTCCTTACCTGTGAGAATCCGGATGGGTTTCGTTGTTCTGTGCGACCTTATGTAGCACCTATACCCATTAGTTTGTTGGGACGTGATGTGCTAAGTCAAATGAATGTTACCTTGTCTAGCAATCCTCAGGGTTTTATGTAGCGGCCATTGAGGAGCGACCGATACTCAAATTGCAGTGGAAAACAGACACTCCAGTATGGGTTGATCAATGGCTGCTGACAACAGTAAAGGTTGCTAAATTACAGGAATTGGTCGCTGAACAATTAGAAAAGGAACATATTTGGCTTACAACTAGTCCCTGGAATACACCCATACTTGTGATACCAAAAAAGAGCAGAAAATGGTGACTGCAACATGACTTAAGGAAAATCATCGAGGACATGGGAACCCTTCAGCCAGGGCTACCATCTTCCAGTATGATTCCTCGAAATTGGGTACTGTTAATTATAGACCTTAAGGATTGCTTCTTTACCATTCCGCTGGATGGAGAAGATACGGAGAGGTTTGCATTTTCTGTTCCTAGTATGAACAAGGCTAGTCCCATGCATGTCATTGGGTGGTATTACCACAAGGAATGAAAAATTCACCCACTATGTGACAAATTTATGTAAACTGGGCCCTACAGCCAATTAGAAAAAAAAAGGCCTCAAAATATCATTTATCATTATATGGATGATATTTTGATTGCCAGAGAGACGATTTCAAAGACTCAAATGATTCAGGATCTTGCTGCCACCTTGAAACACAGTGGTCTTCAAATCGCCCCTGAAAACATTCAAACCACAGAGCCTTGGAAGTATCTGGGATGGGAAATAACAAAAACAACAATTATGCCACAAAAGATACTGTTATGAGTCCACATAGAAACATTGAATGATGTTCAAAAACTTGTTGGAGATATTAACTGTGTGTGTAATATTTGTGGAACGAATGAATTAAACATTGAAGTGACAACTACAAAAACAAAAAGGGGGAGAACCCCAGGCTACACCATGTGAGAGGATTCAGAAGGCAGTCTATGTACTTAATTTTTTAAGGCTAGCTGAGGGAGAGTCCGTTCCATCAATAACACAGAAGGTATGGCAGGAACACTGACAAAGCAGAATATATATGTAAAAGTAAAGAATCTAGAAACAAACCAATGGCAAGGGCCAATGCATCTAACAACATGGGGTCGAGGGTATGCTTGTGTCGTTACAGGAGAAGGCACGAGGTGGATACAAGCTAAGTGGATCAGCCATGGACAACACCTGCGCCCGAACCCTTATCAGCATCCTCGTCATCTGGACTTCCAGAACAGCGACCAAATTGACCCAGATATTGCCAAGACAAAATGCATGGGTTACGTTTGCTAATGAAACATTTATCAGCATGAATGAACAAGCTTGAATGCATGGCATAATCAGACATATCCTAATAGAAACTGGCAGATCGTAACAGGGAAATCTCCACAATGGAGTAGAGCTAACAGTCAAACCACTGGGAGGTCCCTGTTATATTGGAA
>JANVCC010008794.1:0-13171 GCA_025345505.1 Todiramphus chloris collaris | reverse complement strand
ATGGCTTTGGGCACAGTTGTGGAGATACATCCCAGGTCGATGAGGGATAGATTGAGGAAGAAGAAGTACATGGGGGTGTGGAGGTGGTGGTCCCAGGCTATGGTGGTGATGATGAAGTCGTTGGCTAGGAGGGCAGCCAGGTAGATGCCCAGGAAGAGCCAGAAGGTCAAGAGCTGCAGCTCCCGTGTGTGTGCAAATGGCAGGAGGAGGAAGTGGGTGATGGAGCTGCTGTTGGATATCTGCTGCCTCTGGGCTTGGCGTCCTGTCTAAGGAGCAGAAGGCAGTGAAAATAGGGCAGAATTCTCTGAGCAAAACCTATACCAGTTCTCATGGAAACCCCCCAACTGCCTCTCCCCTGTCAGATGGTTTTTCTTTGGCCGGTCCCTCTCATGGGCTCTGTCTGCGGCTGGCTGAGGTTGTCCTGAGGAGCAGGGGCTCTGCTGGGGCTCTGCAGGAGTCACTCCTGCCCTACAGCCAGAGGGAAATGGTAACACAGGGGGATCTCAGATCAAACCCAGTCAGGATAGCCAAGAGCTCTGCAGCGTTGTCCCTTCCGAGTCACTTGACAGCAGAGCAGAGCTGAGGGGGTTTGTTGTATGGATTTTGTTCTGATTTCCCCACCTCACTGAAGACACACTTTTAGAGGTCTTGCCATTTCTGCTACCCTGCAGGGAGACCTTGATGGTCCTAAGAGGGAAAGGGCCTGTCCCTTAGTGCAGAGGGATGACAGTCGCTCTGTCCACCAGCTCTGCTCTCAGCTGCCCTGTGCTGGCAGCTCTTTCAGCTGCACAATGGTTGCACCCAGACATTCCACTGAGAAGAACCTGGACCCTGCTGAGAGCAGAGAAATCCAGTTTCCAAGTGTAATCTCCAATCCCCTCACCCCATCCCATTGTAGTGGTTGAGAAATGCTAGGACAAAGGTTGGACTTGATGACCCTGGAGGTCCTTTCCAACCATAATGATTCTATGATTCTATGATCGTACCTGAGGAGGATCTCAGCTCTCCCCTCTCATGGACACAGAGGGCTCATTGCAGCTGCCTGTGCACAGCCACCCAGCAGCATTCCCATGGCCTTAACACCGAGGTGTCTTCTCTATGGGGCTCCTTGAGAACACGGTGATGTGACGGGAGAGCTGTGTCCTTGTGGAGGGCAGCTGCAGCCCCACAGGACCCTGCAGGGGAAGAAGTGAATGTCCTAAAGGTGGGGTGTGCTGAAGGGAGAGTTTTCTCCTTGGTGTGACTCGCAGACTGGGCATTTAGGAGGGGATTGGGACACTTCACTCCCATGGACACATCTGCAGGACAAGTGTCCCAGGGTTGCTCTCTGAAGTGAATCTGAACCTCATGCCCCATCCCAGTCCAAGACCAAGTGGAGCAGGGACAGTAGGGGGAAACTGGACCAATGGCAGAGTGCTGCTGCCAATGGGACAGACGGACAGGATGGTGCTCAGGGGGCTCTTCCAACCCTCATTGTTCTTTTTTTTCAATGAATCCTGTCCTTGCAGAGCTCTTTGAAGCAGGACTGGAAAAGATGGTTGGTATTTGAGAATTTCTCCTCATCAGGACTGAGGCCACCGAGAAGGTGACTGAGTTCCCATGGCTGTAAGTTCAGAGGCTCTACTGGGTGGGAGAGAAGACCAAGGGCTTTATCCAGAGATGGCTCTTCTGCCCTGTTCTGTTCCCTGTCAGGAGTTGCTTCTCTATTCCCAGAGCTTCTCCCCATCAGCGCTTCCATAGCCCATCCCACAGTCTGTGTGCTCAGCTCCACCCTGCCCAGGGGCAGCACTGGGTGTGAAGGGGCTCAGGAGCTGCTCAGAGAAGTCCTGATGAGAAGAGAGGTCCCAATGCCTTCTCCAGAATGCAGAAATAAATGCTACTTTCATGGTGTCCACCCATCCTACCAAGATGATAAAATTCAAAGCAAAGACTCCTTCCCTCACAGGGAACTGCTGCCTTGATGTTCTTCCTGAAAGTCCCCTTGGAAATGCAGAAGTGTAGGATGGAGCTGTGAGAAGACAATGCAGCACACTCTCAGCAGCAGCAGGACCCTGCCCTTCCTTGCCCTGCCCTGCCCTGCCCTGCCCTGGGTTTCTCCTTCCACCCGCAGCCTCACCCCACAGCTTCTCCATGGGGAGCTCCCTTGGCAGGCTGAGAGCTGAGCCTGCCAGGCGGCAGAGTCCCTGCCCCAGCACACAGCCCCTGGGCTGCAGGGACCCTGCTGGCAAGGACAGCCCTGCCCACCCTGTCTGCACACACACACTCACACCCTGCAGCCGGCCCCAGCAGAAGGCAGCCCGCTCATTCCCTGTCCCTCTGATGCTGCAGCAGGAAGACCTGCTCTGCATCATCTCCTCCTCCTCTCTGCTGGAGAAGCTGAGAAAGCCCCTCCTGACTCTGGCTTGTGCCAGGCTTTGGAGAACTTACAATGAACTTCAGAGATACTGACCTTCATGCAGGTGCTTACCACATAGAGGGCTCTGCAGATTTCTCCCAGAGAGAGCTGTCAATCGTCTTTCCATCCCAGGCTGCTTCTCCTCTCTCTCTGCTGCCTCCTCTCCTCTCTGGCTTGGCAGAGGAGCTGCTTTTGGGCAGAGCTTTCTCTGGGCAGCGCTGCCTCTTGCCAGGAACTCCCTCCTGACCAGGAGCCCGGCCCAGCTCAGCAGCACATCAACAGAACAAGATATTTGAATGGCCCCTCAGGCGGGGTTTGTGCTAAGATCATGAAGCACAGTGACAGAAACAATTTGAAGAAATCTCTCCAGAGGTCACAGTCAGGTGCAAACTCCAAAGTTCCTTGCAATGCTAATGGTCCCACTGAGGACCATTCTTGACAAAGCCTCCCCAGGGCTGATGAGAGGGCAGAGCTCTGGAGGCAGAGATGAGAAGTAAACAAAGGCCATGTGATGGTGGAACAGATTCTGAGTACACCTGGATGGGTGACATGAAGCTAAAGGGCCAAGTCCTGACCCCCAGATCCTGGGTAGGCAGGTCCTGTTCCTCACACCTTGCTCAGGGCTCTTCCTGGGACACTGGGACGTGGGGACGAGCAATGCCATGGGCAGGACTATGGTTCAAGCCGTCACAGGCTCTCGAATGGTTAAGGGGAGGCCATGAGACTCTGTTGCTGGAAGGAGAAGGTCCTTCCTCACAGGCATCAGTGGCAGAGACAACAGCCAGAGCCAAGGCCAGGAAGAGCTCACCTCTGATGGGTCTTTTCAGACTGTCCTCATCCCTCCCTCATCTCCACCACAGCCTGTCCTACGGTCTCCCACACCTGCCCCTCTACCTGTACAGGCTGTACACAGCCACCCTGACACCACCCCTTGCTCTCACCTAACCATCTTCCTTTACTGATATCCCTCCATCCCCCCTGGCTGCTCCTTGGGACACAAAGCCTGGAGCTGGCCCTGTCTCTCTCTGGGTGATTTGTTCCCCCACAGCTCTCTGCCCTTCACAGCCCAGCACACAAACAACCCAAACCTCTCTTCTCCTTTCTCCCCTGACAGTGGTTTTCCTGGGCCTAGAGACCTCCTGAGGTCCCTCCCAGGATGAGTCATTGTGCATTTCTTCCACCAACCCTCTTCCTCTGATGACTGCAAGGACAGCACTGCAGGGTCTCATCACCATGGCAGTAGCCGACCTAAGGTTGGAGTGACCACCTGTGGCTCTTTTGTCCCACTACAGCCTTGAGGCAGAGCTGCTGGGAAAGTTGCCCCAAGCAAGCCTCCTCAGATCTGAGCTTAACCTTTGCTTTTCTGGTTCCTTCTTTTCCCTCCCAAGTTCTTCTCTTTCCTCACCATCAGACATTCTTCTACAAACAGCCCAACTCTGCTCTTTCCCCACTGCCCCTGCCTTTGGTGACTTTGTGCCCTCAGTTGGTGTTTCAAAGACGGTTGTCGTGCTGATGCCAACATTGGCCAATACAAAACCAGGATCTTTTTTCATCAGCTGTCATGTCCTGCAGGTTCTTATGCTGTGATCTTATGTCGGTGGCTCCCCACAGTCAGGGTGAGACATCTGCACACAGCCATTAACAGCTGGCAAAATGGAGCTGCAGCCCAGGGTCACTTGGAGAAACTCCAGGATTCTGCCAACAGAAACTGGTGATGTTTCTCAAGGAGAAGTGGCCAGTCCTTCATCAGGAAGCAGAACTACCCCTCTGGAAACCCCAGAGTAAGGAATCAGGCCAGGAAGGTGAGAGACCAGCATGTCTGAACCAAGACCTGTTGGTCAAAATGCAGGGCAAGGAGGAAGGGCACAGGCAGTGGAAGCAGGGACAGGTGTCCTGGGAAGAGGACAGGGACACTGTCCGGCTGTGTTCGGGAGGGGTCAGGAAGGCCAAGGTGTCGCTGGATCTGAACTTGGCCATGGATGCAAAGAATGAGAAGCAGGGATTGGACAGGGATGTCAGCCAGAAAAGGAAGGTCAGAGGAAGAGTGTCTGAATCTACTGAAGGGATGAAATGTCATCCAGAGGGACCTGGAGAAGCTTGAGATGTGGGCTGTTGTGAACCCCATGAGGTTCAAACAGGCCAAGTGCAAGGTCCTGTAGCTGTATTAAAGCAACCCCTGGCATCAGCACAGGCTTGAGAGCAGCCCTGTGAAGAAGGTCTTGGGGGTGCTGGTAGATGGAATCATAGAATCATAGAATCATAGAATCATTATGGTTGGAAAGGACCTCCAGGGTCATCAAGTCCAACCTTTGTCCTAGCATTTCTCAACCACTACACCATATCCTCAAGCTCCACATCTAATCGTTCTTTAAACACCTCCAGGGATGGTGACTCCACCACCTCCCTGGGCAGCCTGTTCCAGTGCCTAACCACCCTCTCAGTGAAGAATTTCCTCCTAATATCTAATCTAAACTTCCCCTGACACAACTTTAGTCCATTCCCCCTCGTCCTATCATTACTAATTTGAGAGAAGAGACCAACACCAGCCTCTCTACAACCTCCTTTTAGGTAGTTGTAGAGGGCGATAAGGTCTCCTCTCAGCCTCCTCTTCTCCAGACTAAACAAACCCAGTTCCCTCAGCCGCTCCTCATAGGGCATGCTTTCCAGCCCTTTCACCAGCTTTGTTGCCCTCCTCTGCACTCGCTCCAGCACCTCAATGTCCCTCTTGTACTGTGGTGACCAAAAACGGACACAGTACTCAAGGTGTGGTCTCACAAGTGCCGAGTATAGGGGTACGATCACTTCCCTACTCCTACTGGTCACACCGTTTCTGATACAGGCCAGGATGCCATTGGCCTTCTTGGCCACCTGGGCACACTGCTGGATCATGTTCAGCCGGCTATTGACCAACACCCCCAGGTCCTTTTCTGCCAGGCAGCTCTCCAGCCACTCCTCCCCAAGCCTGTAGCGTTGCTGGGGGTTGTTGTGACCGAAGTGCATGACCCGGCACTTGGCTTTGTTAAACTCCATACAATTGAGCTCAGCCCATCTCTCCAGCCTGTCCAGATCCCGCTGCAGAGCCTTCCTACGCTCAAGCAGGTCGACATTTGCACTTAATTTTGTGTCATCTGCAAATTTACTGAGGGTACATTCAATTCCCTCATCCAGGTCATTGATGAATATATTAAACAAGACGGGTCCCAAAACTGAGCCCTGAGGGCACCACTTGTGACTGGTTGCCAACTGGATTTTACTCCGTTCACCACCATCCTCTGGGCTTGGCCATCCAGCCAGTTTCTAACCCAGCGAAGAGTCCTCCTGTCTATGCCAGGACCTGCCAGCTTCTCCAGCAGAATGCTGTGGGAAACGGTGTCAAATGCCTTCCTGAAGTCCAGGTAGACAACATCCACCACCTCGCCCGCATCCACTAGGCGGGTCACCTGGTCATAGAAGGAGATCAGGTTGGTTAAACAGGACTTGCCCTTCATGAACCCATGTTGGCTGGGCCTGATCCCCCCATTGTCCTGCACTTGCTGTGTGATCACCCTCAAAATGAACTGTTCCATAATCTTTCCCGGGACTGAGGTCAGGCTGACAGGCCTGTAGTTCCCTGGATCATCCTTCCTGCCCTTCTTATAGATGGGTGTCACATTGGCAAGTCTCCAGTCATCTGGGACCTCCCCAGTTGACCAGGATCGCTGATAAATGATGGAGAGAGGCTTGGTAAGTTCCACTGCCAACTCCCTCAGCACTCTCGGGTGGATCCCATCTGACCCCATAGACTTGTGGGTTTCCAGTTGGCTTAGAAGATCTTTAACTACCACTTCCTGGATTATAAGGGGACTGTTCTGGTCTCCATCCCTATCTTCCAGCTCAGGGGATTGAATGCCATGAGGATAACCAGACTGACTATTAAAGACTGAGGCAAAGAAGGCATTAAGTACCTCAGCCTTTTCCTCATCCTTGATAACAATGTTCCCCCTTGCATCCAGTAAGGGATATAGATTTTCCCTAGTTCTTTTTTTGTTATTAATATATTTGTAAAAACTCTTTTTGTTGTCTCTTGCAGCGGTGGCCAGGCTGAGTTCTAGTTGAGCTTTTGCCCGCCTAATATTCTTTCTACACAACCTACCTAAATCCCTGTACTCTTCTTGAGTAGCCTGTCCCTTCTTCCAAAGGTGGTAGACCCTCCTCTTCCTCCTAAGGTCCGCCAGAAGCTCCCCATTTAGCCAGGCCGGTCGTTTTCCCCGCCTATTTGTCTTACAACACATGGGGACAGCCTGCTCCTGGGCCTTTAAGAGTTCCTTTTTCAAAACAGTCCAGCCTTCCTGGACCCCCTTGCCCTCTAGGACTGTACTCCAAGGGACTTTCTCAACCAGCGTCCTAAACAGGTTGAAGTCTGCCCTTCGGAAGTCCATGGTAATAGTCCTGCTGCTCCCCCTCCTTACTTGTGCAAGAATTGAAAACTCTATCATTTCATGGTCACTAAGACCAAGACAGCCTCCAACCACCACATTACCCACTAGTCCCTCTCTGTTTGTGAGCAACAAGTCCAGCAAGGCACCTCCCCTGGTGGGCTCACTTACCAGCTGAGTCAGGAAGTTATCTTCCACACAGTCCAGGAACCTCCTGGACTGTTTCCCGTCTGCTGTGTTATATTTCCAGCAGATGTCCGGCAAGTTGAGATCTCCCACAAGAACAAGGTCTTGCGATTTGGCGGCTTCTGCCAGTTGTCCACAGAATAATTCATCAACCTCTTCATCCTGATTGGGCGGTCTATAACAGACCCCCAGCAGGACATCTACCTCATTGGCCTTCCTCAACTTAACCCATAAACATTCAACTGGTCCATCACACTTACTAAATTCTATACTTTCAAAACACTCTTTAACATAGAGAGCCACCGCCCTTTCTATCTTGCCTATTCCGCTTATAGAGCTTATAGCCATCCATTGCAGAACTCCACTCATGAGAGTCATCCCACCATGTTTCTGCAATGGCGACTACATCATAGCGGACGCGCTTCACAATGGCTTCCAGCTCCTCCTGTTTGTTGCTCATGCTTCGTGCATTTGTGTAGATGCACTTGAGCCGGGCTAGTGACTTCTTGCCCAACAATGACCTGCCACCCTTTTGCTCAACTTTGGCAGGTCCAGTTTTATCCCCTTCCCCCTTCGGACCTAGTTTAAAGCCCTCTCAATGAGCCCAGCCAGCTCATATGCAAGAATTCTTTTCCCCCTTGGAGACAGATGAACTCCATTTGTTCCCTGCAGACCCCGTGCAGCATAAAGCTCCCCATGTTCAAAAAACCCAAAATTCTGTTGGTGGCACCAGCCTCTCAGCCACATATTAATCAGGTGGGTCTTCCTGCCTCTTTCAGTATCACTCCCAGCCACTGAAGGAATGGCGGAGAACACCACTTGGGCTCCTGAGCCCTCAAGTGATCTCCCCAGGGCCCTGAAGTCTTTTTTAATTGTTTTAAGGCTTCCCACTGTGGCATCATTACCAATCTGTATAACCAATAAGGGATAGTAATCTGATGGCCGTACCAGACTGGGAAGTTTCCTTGTAACATCTCTGACCCTGGCCCCAGGGAGGCAGCAGACCTCCCTGTGGTGTGGGTCTGGCCGGCATATGGGGCCCTCAGTTCCTATGAGAAGGGAGTCACCAATTACAATTACCCTCCTCTTTTTCTTTTTAGAGCTAGTCACAATGCATGAGGGAGACTGATTAGCCCTGGGTGACTCCTCTGATGGACCTTCATCCCTATCATCATTTGTTTGTCCCACCAATTCCAGAGCCCCATACCGGTTTTGCAAGGACAACCAAGAAAGGGAAGGGGAGGGAGGCTGGGATGGGGTTAGTCTGCCTCGCCGAGCAGGGACATGTTTCCATTCCCCCTTGTTTCTTAAGTTATCTTCATTAACCTGGTGGCAAGAGACTAGAGGTTACTCTCCTAATGGAGCCTCCACCTGCTCTGTCCTCAAGGATGGCAGGGCCTGACTCCACCAGTCTATTTCCCTCTCACACTCCCTTATTGTTCTTAGCCTTTCGGCGTCCTCCTTTAGCTCAGCCACCAGGCTGAGCAGATCATCCACCTGGTCACACCTGGCACAGGAGTGACCCCCATCAGCCTCCGCCAGCAGTGCCAGACTCCAGCACTCACTGCAGCCGGAGACCTGGACACCAACATGCTTGCAAAGGACCTCTGTCTGTGTCGCTGTGTTCTTCTTTGCAGGAGCTTTAGCCCTAGTCCCAACCATTGCTGTTTGGTTTTGGAGTTTCTATTTGGGTGGTGTGTTTTTTTGGTTTGTTTTTTTTTTTTTAATTGGTGCCCCTCCCCCACGCGCCAACAAGCGAAACAGATAGCTATCTCGCTGTGGGTCTGAGCACCGCTGCCGGGTTCGCCGCGTTTAAATCTGCCGCGGGCTGCCCGGGAACGCCCCCAGCCACGTGGCCCTCTTGGATTCACTCGCAAGAGGGTCTCTCTCCCCTGCCTGGGCCTTCCCTGGGCCAGGGAACCCCAGTCCACCTCAAAAACCTTGAAAAAGGAGGAAAAAAAGCATGGTACTTGGCAGCGGAGCTTGCCGGTGCCGGTGCCGGTGCCGCTATCTCGCTGTGCGTCTGAGCCCACATGGAAATCAGGTTAAGACCCCTCTCCTCTGTTCTAGTGAGATGCCACCTGGAGTGTCCAGCTCTGGAGTCCCCAGCACAAGAAAGACATTGACCCCTTGGAGCAAGTGCAGAGGAGAGCCACAAAAACGACCCTCCGCTTGGAGGCCAGGCTGGGAGAGTTGGGGTGTTCAGCCTGGAGAAGAGAAGGCTTCGGGGAGACCTTCTTGTGGCCTTTCTGTACTTCAAGGGACCTGTCAGAAAGAAGGGGAGGGACTTTTTAGCAGGGCCTCTTGTGACAGGACTGTGCCAAGTGGTGGTCGCAAACTAAAAGGGAGAGATTTAGACTGGAGAGGGAAGAAATTTTTAATGATCAGGGTGGTGAGACCCTGGCCCAGGTTGCCCAGAGAGGTGATCCCAGCAAACATTCCAGGTCAGGTTCAACAGATCTCTTAGGAACCTGCTCTAGTGGAAGATGTCCCTTCTTAGTGTAGGGTGCTTGGACTAGATGACCTTGAATGTTCCGTCCTACACATTCCAGAAGATTTCCTGTTGCCCAAGATTAGGGCAACTTTCATTCATAGAATCATAGAATAGTGGAATCATAGAATCATCTAGGTTAGAAAAGAAATTAAAGATCGAGTCCAAACAGTAACCCTACTCTACATGTCCACTGCCAAACGATGTCTTAAGAAACAACTCTAGATGACTTTATAACAAAGCCAGGGATGGAGATTCAACCACTTCCCTGGGCAGCCTGGGCCAGGGCTTGACAACTTATTTGGTAAAAAAATTCCTCCTGATGTCCAAATTAAACCTGCCCTAGGGCAACTTGAGGCCATTTCCTCTTGTCTTATCACTTGTTCCCTGGGAGAAGATACCAGAACTGACAGCTGTACAACCTCCTTTCAGAAGAGAATGAGCAACGCCCAGGCACAGAAGGATGTTTCTTAATTGTCAACAATGTAAAACACAGGACGGCTGAGTGCAATAAAAAATAAAATACATTCCTCAGCCATGTCTAAATTCCACACTACCTCCAATGCAATTTGCTCTCCACTCCAGTGGAGAATCTCAGACCAACAGAAAACACATTTTTTGTTGACTCACAGATCCCAAGACCTCCAAAAATCTTCCCTGTCCTGGAATCTAGTTCTTTGTTTCTCCATATTCTCTCTCTCCCTGCAGACAGCGAGTCCCACACTGAAGTCACGTTCACAGCAACGTTTTCAAGCAGATTCTTTCCATAAGCTGCAGGTAAATTACACATGATTCCATGGCAGGTAAAGGCAGAATGAGAGTGGTCACCTCCAGCACTGGCCACCTTGGAGCCATTGCTCAGGTTTCCCTTTCCAGTCACCGCAGAGAAATCAGTTGTCTCAAGTGAGATGCTTTGACACAGTGACCTGTCCAGTGACCACCTCCTGCTGCAGAAGGGCTCTTATGGTTCCTGCATCTCCCCACATCTGGGGTCTAAATCTGCCTCAATGTATCCTGGAGACAGTGACCAGCTCTGTGGGGTCAACTGCACCAACCCCTGAATGAAGATGTAGGACAGAAAATGAAGCATAGGCAGAAAAGTCCTCAATGTGATCAGTGTGTGAGAAGTCTTCATTTTCAGAATGTTGAGGGTTGACTGTAAATTTTCAGGAATATTTTCCATCGACCATTGATATGGACCAGCAGCTGATGACCCTGTCTCCCCCTCTATGCAAATCTAGATATATGCAGCCATTTCCAAAACACATTAGCTATGGACACTTGGGATGGAGAAACTGTTCCCAGGACAGGCTTCTATTAATCCCTTTCCTGTGGCTCTTTCAGATCTCAGCAGAGCTGAGAGGAATGGGTCTTGGAGAGGTTGGATAAAGCCCACAACTCTTGCTTTGCCATCAAGCAGTGTCCACCATTGGTAGTAATTGACTGCTATCTTCCTTGCTTTGGATCTGTCCAAGTCTTTCTGGTGTGGACAATGGCATCACCTCATGGCCTCCAACTCGCCAGACCCCAGCTGATACCCAGGGACCCAGAGACAGACAGCGACAGCAAATGTCATTCCTGTCTGGTAAACTGATCAGCTTCTCCAGAGAAAGGACTGGCTTGGGAGGTGAGTCCAGATTGTCTATGTGGACTTTAGGAAGGTTTTTGACACATCCCTGTAGAGAAGCTGGTGCATCAGGGGTTGGATGAGCAGACAGTGAGGTGGATGGAAACCTGTCTGAATAGTGGGGCCCAAGGAATGGTGATTGATGGCACGAGGTCTCGCTGGAGGCCAGTCACCAGTGGGGCCCTGCAAGGACCCCTGATGGGACCAATCCAGCAGGAGTACGGCCAGGGGTGGACAGGCCTGGAAGGGCAGGAGAGGGAGTCTCCCTGTGTGATGGAGGTCACAAGATCCTTGTGACCAGGCCCCGCTGAGACCCACTGGAAGGACTGGAACAGCCCCAAACAAGGCAGGTCTGAACCTCTCTGCATGACAATGGAAGTGATGCAGTGAAAAACTCAATAACGGAATTTATTCAGCGGGCATTCTTTATTTTGCAGCACCGGACGCACAGGGGATCACTCGTCCAAATGTGCTCGCCAATGCAAGCTGGGTACACAGCTTATATGAGACTAAACATACAGATTCATTATATTTCTCAGAAAGGGTAGTCTTATACTAATGAGTTCCTAGAATTCATTTACATAGTCCGAGCATGCGTAATAAAATTAGGGTTAGGGTCTTTTCTCTCCTCGGTGGTCTTCCATGGCCTCTGGTGGACATTTACTTCATCTTCTTCTCTTCATCACTGTGTTGTTTTAATGACTTAAATCCGAAAATACTTGTTTTTGATGATTCTTGTCTGCTCAGCATGCTCAGGCACCTCCAGACATCTTGTTGTCCTGTTCCTGGAGATAAACACTATCCTCAAGGTTATGAATTTCACAGTATATCCCAACTCTACAACTACCCATCTATTGCTGTTACTTATTCAAGGATTAGAAAGACACTACCAGACAACCCATCTCTTGCCTTCACTTCCCCCTTTTTCTATGCACAGTGCGAATTCTTTCCCTATGATTATAAAACTCCATTACTGATTAACGTCTTTTTAAAATATTTTCCTATCTCTACCTGGTGTTTAATTCTATTGCGTTTCCAGTCTTCATAATTATCAAATTTTTTCTTGCAACACCAAAGGGTACATTGAATAATGATACAAGTTAGAGCAACCAAAATAGCAAATCCTACTATGAATGCAAAGTGCTGTCTCAACCAAGCTAAGTTTGTAAGCCAGGAGGTCAATTTTTCACAAAGTTCTCTAAAACCCAAGCTAGTATCATCTTTACTGATTTCATGAAAAACTCACGTTTTCTTCCACAATTTACCCAGACCTTTCTCAGTTCTGCTCTCCTGGTTTACATCTACACAACAACTCTGATTAATAATTGTACAAACCTCTCCTTCCTTCAGGGTCACTGAGTCCAGTGCCATTCTATTCCATAAAACTACTTTTGAGAGTGAATTTACCTCTATCTGCAGACCATGGATGGCATCTCTGGTGATGTTAAATATACTATTCAGAGTGGCTGAAATATTCACTATAGCTTTCTCGAGTTCACTGACCCCTAACCAAGGGAAAAAACATCTCACAAAACTATGGAATCCTGTTCTCCATTTTACTAAGGGATTCTCCTCTCATTTAGAGCTTATCCAGGGTGTCTGCAGAATTCCTAGGGGAGGTTGTGAATGATTATAAATCTTATTTTGAGGGATTAAGTGCCCAATTGTACACATTCCCGTCTATCCTGAAGGGAGTTGCTTCCTATTAATGCCATCTCCACACAACCACCAGTACCCATCAGGTAGCTTACAAGACCCATTGGTGGCTGTAAGGTTGTCCCCATAGAAAGTTCCCACACTGTGCCATTCACACTGATAAGGTCGATTTCCCATCATGTCCCAACCTCGGTTTGCATAAATTTGCAATTGTGTGCTGTCGCTGTTTATGCCGGGAGCGGAGAGACGCAGCAACATATAAATTCAGCAAGAGCAGGCAAAAGAAGTAACTTTATTAATTTACAACCCCATTTTTATACCCCAGCCCCATAGGGCGATTGGTCAGTAATCACTCATCTCCCAGGGTGATTGGTTCAAGTCCTACAGCACCTATTTCAAAA